>JAODAL010055058.1:0-24221 GCA_025379985.1 Phyllomedusa bahiana | reverse complement strand
TGGGCTCATCTGGGGCCCAGGACAGGTATAGTCAATGTCCAGTTCAACTAAAATGGTGGTTGAAAGACTCCTTTTTCCGGCACTTTTTAAATGTGGGGGTCATGCAGGTTTGGGGCTCATGCTGTGGCCCAGGACAGGTATAGTCAATGTCCAGTTCAACTAAAATGGTGGTTGAAAGACTCCTTTTTCCGTCACTTTTTAAATGTGGGGGTCATGCAGGTTTGGGGCTCATGCTGCGTTCCAGGACAGGGATATTCAATGTCCAGTTCAAGTAACATGATGGTTCAAATCATACTGCCTTCTGGCACTTTTTAATTTGTGGGTGATGCAGGTTTAAGGGTCAGGCTGTGGTAAAAGACAGGGATAGTAAATGGTCTGTGACTTTTTTTCTGTGACTTTTATAACCTAAGTGTGTTGCCTAAGATGTAGCACGTATCCATTTGACTGTTGTGGATGTTAATTTCACTTCTCCAGCCTTGTTTTGGGTGTAATAATGAAGGTGTTGTTGCTCTCCCATAGACTTTAATGGTCATCGCGCATAATCGATGCTCACTATCGAAAAACCTTATCGATAGCGGCCGACTATCGACTATCGATCGATCTCGATAGCCAACGCAATCGCTCAACACTAGTGATGATGCAAAACATGTTGTTCTTTTTAAATACCATATATACTCGAGTATAAGCAGAGTTTTTCAACACAAAAAATGTGCTGAAAAATTCGTCCTCAGCTAACACTCGAATTTCGGGCGCCGGCAGGGACACTTCTGCTACATGCAACTCCTCAGGGTGCGCATATAGCAGAATTCCGAGTAAGCCGGCAGCGTCCAGGCGCTGGCTTGGCCCAGGAGCTGTCGGCAATCCTTTCACCTGCATGCGACTCCTCTGAGAACGCGTACAGGTGAAGATACCACTGCGGAGCAGAGAGCGAGCGCTCCCTACTCCGCAGTGAATTCCGGATGGCTGTAGAGTGTGGCTGTCCGGAGTTTCCAGCACAGGCAGCGTGATGACATAGCATGCTGCCTGTGCGGCCTGAGGACATCATGCCGCTTGTGCAAGAAGACTGAGCGCTCAGGAGTCGGAGCAGCGAGAGAACGAAGCGCGTACTTGTATTTTTTTTTTCTAAACCCTGCCAATACCTGCCTATTGGGGATATATACCTGCCTATAGGGACATATACCGGACTATAATCTGCCTATAGTGACATATACCTGCTTGAAACTGCCTATAAGGAATATTTATCTGCCTATAACCTGCCTATGGGGACATATACCTGCCTATAGGGACATATACCTGCCTATAACCTACCTATAGAGACATATATATGGCAATAACCTGCCTATAGAGACATATACCTGCCTATTACCTGCCAATAAGATGTAAACCTACCTATAGGGACATATACCTGCCTATACCCTGCTTATTACCTGCCTATAAGGACGTAAACCTGCCTATAACCTGCCTATAGGGACATATACCTGCCAATAAGGACGTAAACCTGCCTATAACCTGCCTATAGGGACATAAAAAAAACAAACAACAATTTCCCAGTCCCACTCCTTAGTTGTAGGTTGCAGGTGCTCTCTGGAAGCATGAGTCCATGATGATGAAAGAATAACAGTTTGCCAGCAACTCTAAGATCGATGAAAAACTGGAGGTCTTTATTAAACAGGATAAATAGTGGAGACAAAAAAATGGCATCAACAATGCTGACGCGTTTCAGGTCATACTCGACCCTTAATCATAGCATAACTATACATGAAACTCACTAACTTATATACCTAAGTAAGTAAAGACATGCTACTCACCTGTGGAAAAACACGAGCACTACCGGAAAGTCCAGGGCTATGCGCATGCGCACAAGAGTCCACCACGCTCACAGACTCCGAAAAGATCGCGATAGCGTAGACGTCACGGTGACGTCACGCACCTGAAAACGCCGGAGCCATGCAAAGAGGGGGCGGATCCAGAGAGCCCCAACGCAAGTCAGCAGAGGCCAGGGCCTATTACAGGAGTGGCGTCAACATAAATCACGTGGGAACTCTCCAGATCACGCCCCCCCCCTCCCAATACGGGACGAACAGTCTGGTGCATGGGAACCAAGTGTGAACAGCGCACAGCCACGGAATCATCCGGGCTGGTGTACTCCACAAAGTGAATGAAGAAGAAGATAAAAAGTATGTACACGAATATACTAATAGCATCTAATATGAGTAAAAGAAGAAACCACATGAAACTGACCAGAATTGTAAGAAAAAACATATGATGCATACATAGTAATAAAAGAGTATAGAGAGGTGACTTGGGTGCAACTGGAATTTAGTAATATTCACAGGAACCAAATATATTATTAGCCTATTAGTAATGAAACATTACCTCACTTCGTACATTTAATCCAAACGGAGTTATGGAATTTAGTAAATAGATCCAAAAAGCTTCTCGATCTTTTAACTTATATTCAAAATTACCTCCCCGTGTACCTAAATTGACTTTTTCAATTGCAAAGGATTGAAAGCCCTGTGTGTCAGAGTTATGGTACTCAACAAAATGTCTAGAAGCTCCAGAAATAGTGCGTGTTGAGGGATTAACAATACCATTTAAATGTTCCAATTATTCTGGTCTTAAATTTAGGGGTGTGCACCCTACGTAATTGAGATTGCATAAACTACATCTATATATAATGACTCCCATCGGTATACAATTCAATATTGTTTAATTTTTGAAATGTCTGGGTATCATTTTTAACGATTAGTGTAGTACACAAATTGTATCATTTCTGCATGGATACCCCCCACATTTAAAAAAGCCCTTGGTGTGTAGCATGTTGGCCTGTAGATTCAGAAACAATGCATTTGGGAAATCACATTACCTACTTTTTAGATTTCCTAGCGACTATACGGCATCCAATTCTGCAGCTATTCGCGAAGAATAGAGTCTGTTTAAGAATCGTAAGTGTTCAAATGAGTTACGAATTTGGTTGGAAACCGAATTAAAAATCAAGAACATTTGTGGGGACATTTTTTTACCATGTTGGTCTATCGTATTCCACCAATAAGATTCTGGAGCGAGACATAATATCTACCTAGTCAGTAGCTCGTCTAGGACCATTTAGAAGTACCCCGAGCCAAAACCAAACCGGGAACAAATTTGTTGAATTCTTCAAAAAAACATTATATTAGAAACGAATTCCGCTTAGCACTAATTTCCCAAGCCTCTCCAATAGAATAGCAATTTTCGTGTGTTTAGAATGGTTGCTATCAAAGTTAAGTATAGTATTACGCGGCACTTCTTCTGTGATCTGGTGAGAATGTAGAACCTGGACACCTACATAAGTACCAATCCAAGAAAGAAGATTTGTTGTTTCTGCACTTCAAAGTGAAAAATAAGATTTCGGGTTTTTATTAATGTATCATAAGTGGCACGGCAGATACAGGACCCCACCAAATAAATAGCAGGTCATCTAATATAACTGCCTTTACCACTCACATCAGCCACAAAAGGATTAGCTATCCGCAAAGATGTAAACAATTCCCACCACGACATCACCAAATTCGCTTAAAGAGGGCGAAATTTAGCGCCCATGGCGACTCCCTAAGTTGTAAGTAAAATGATTTGTCAAACAAAAAAAAATAATGTTGCTTGAGGAAAAGTAACCAATTTGATAAACATTTTCGTCGGCAGAATAAGTAACTAAATCTGTCCAATGAAAGTCCAAGGCGCATTAAGGCAACCTGCAGGGGGTATGCTAGTGTACAGTGACTCGACGTCACAGCTAACCACACAAAATCAGAATAGCCACATTTATCAGACAAATATGTCAAAACCGATTTTGAGTCCGCAAAAAACGCAGGCAACTCGGTGGACAAAAGGCTGTAGCTGGACGTCGACCACTTGACACAAAAGTTCACATATAGAACCAACCGCGATACAATAGGACGCATTGGGGGTGGAAAGATCTTCTTATTAACCTTAGAGGCCATAAATAGAGGGAACAGTAAAACAGTAATTCCATAATCCATCTGACTCCTATCAGACCAATATATGTAAGGCACAACCTCCTCTACTATCTGTTGTATTTTACCCGAAATTTTTCGTTGGATAAAGAATTTTCGATAGGTAGTATAATCTGACCACAATTGACCATTTTCATAAGGTAATCAACTTATTCATGATTACTACTGAACCTCCCTTATCGTCCATCTTACTGTGATACCTGCATTTCTCTAATTTCACCTAGGCGTTTTGTAGTTGCGAGATAGATTAGATTTCACGGAAAAATGTAGTACACAATTGTTTAGATCCCAGCACCTGACCATTAATTGAAAAATTCTCCATGCCCTGGTTCTGCCTGAACAGGGTGTAAAAGGCAGGTTTTTTTTTAATGTTGTTGGGGACTGTATGACACTGGTTTAATTTCTGAAATGGAATTAATGACTTTAAATGTACAATGTCATCTGCTCCACAACATCAAACCAGCATAATCATCAAGAAATATCATCCTGTACATTAAAGACACATCATCGTGATTCAGAACCCCAGAAAAATGCGCTTAACAGCAGATCCGCTAACAAAACGGTTGACACTCTTAATGGTAAAATAAAGTCAGGATTGATCAGAGCAAAGGTTGAAACAAGTTTCAGACCTCCTCATGGCCCCATGAACACATGATCATAAGATTTAACACATTCAAATTCTGGATACTGTCCCCTTCTGACTTTGGGAATCCGTTTTGGAACCTCCCTTGTGCATTGCGTCCTCCTCTTCTATATCGTTTTTTGTATTACGTTTTGGAACGCACAACTGTTCTGCCGTGAGCTTGGGGCGCAGATACCGCCGTCTCATCCTCCAAATCTTCATCCGTGAGCTTATTTGCTGAAGATTTCAGAGCTAAGCTTCACGTTTGGATTGCCTCCATTTTTTTGGAGTAAACCAGGGTTTACGCTCAGGATGATCTAGGAGTGCTGGAATTAGTATCCTGAGACTGGCCAATTGTACACGCAATCCATAGCGTAACAATCCCGGCTATATCACGTTTTGAATTTTGCGTTTTTTTGGTTGCCATAATTGACGCCTCAGTGTAGACACATTCTTATTAATTTTTCATACACCTATATTCAGAGAGCTCCGCATAATCCTTAACTTCGCTCTAGACTTATTATTTCGCAAGATTTGTTGTTCTAAATTTCGTTTTCTTCACCAATAATTAAGTCCATGAATTTCTGAGGCAGGCTGAAAGAGTATCACTTCCATTTTTTTAGGAAAGATATTCCAATAATGAAGTAGGCATCCTTCTGTAGTCCTTAGACCACGTGAACCAGTGGTTTATTTTGTATGTATTTGTGATTATGAAGTGTTGTAAAATCCCACCATATACTAACTTCTTGCATGAGTAATTTCTCCAGTTCTTTTAAACGCAGTACACAATACAAATTCTGTGGGTCATACATCTTGTGTTTCAAAACTTGTGCTACCTTATCTACCTCGCTGCACGCATAACAAAAGCCCAGTTGGCAATAGCTTATAAATGTAGCGATCACAAAAAGAGTGAATTGTAAGATTATTTTTTAACAGTGTCCACCACAATATTAAATGTCCAAATCTTAGACCTTCCAGTATATAGCAAATAATATAAACGGTGAATGTAGCAACGGCCCCAGAACAATGCAAACACAAACAACTATTTGCAAGTTCACCACCCTTGTTTGAAGAAGTTAGCACGCTGCGCCAGAAGCATGAGTCCATTAGTCCACTCGTGACCGTCTACTCATCGCGATCTTTCCTGAGTTGTGAGCGTGTGGACTCTGTGCCATGCGCATAAGCCCTGGAGTTTTCCGGTAGTGCCGGTCTTTCCACAGTGAGTAGCATGTCTTTACTTACTTAGGTAGCTAAATTAGTGATTTCCATGTATAGTTATGCTAATGATTAAGGGTCCGAGCATGACCTGAACTCGTCAGCATTACTGCTGCCATCCTTTTTTCTCCACGTTTTTATCTTTTTAATAAAGACCTCCAGTTTTTTGGAATTGATCTTGGAGTTGCTGGCAAACTGTTATTTTTTCATTACTATAGGGACATATGCCTGCCTATTACCTGCCAATAAGGACATAAACCTGCCTATAGGGACATATACCTGCCTATACCGACATATACCTACTTATAACCTGCCTATAGGGACATAAACCTGCCTATTACCGGCCTATGGGGGACATATACCTGCCTATAACCTGCCTATATGGACATATACCTGCCTAATACCTGCCTATAGGGACATATACCTGCCTATGGGGACATACACACTCACCGGCCACTTTATTAGGTACACCATGCTAGTAACGCGGTTGTACCCTTTTGGCCTCAGAACTGCCTCAATTCTTCATGCTAGATACCCACAAGGTGTTGCAACGATGCTCATTTGGTACCAAAGGGCCCAAAGATTCCAAGAAATATTTCCCCCAAACCATGATACACCACCACCAGGCCTGAACCTTATACAATGCAGGATGGATCCATGCTTTCATGTTGATGACGCGCAATTTCTTACCCTACCCTCCGAAAGTCGCAGCAGAATTCGAGACTCATCAGACCGAGGCAACGTTTTTCCAATCTTCTACTGTCCACTTTCGATGAGCTTTGGCAAATTGGACCTCAGTTTACGCTTTTCGTTAACGGAAAGGAGTGGCACCCGGTGTGGTCATCCTGCTGCTGTACCCCATCGCCTCAAAGTTCGCCGTTTTTTTACTGATGCTTCAGAGAATTGCACTTCTGCCTACCTTTGGGTTTTAACGGTGGCTATTTGAGGTCACGTGTTGCCTTTCATCAGCTCGAACCATCTGCCCATTCTCCTTTGACCTTCTGGCATCACCAAGGCAGTTCCGCCCCCAGTACCTGCGCTCACTGGATTTTTTTCTTTTCGGACCATTCTCTGTAAACCCTAGAGAGGGTTGTGCGTGAAAATCCCAGTATATGCAGCAGTTTCTGAAATACTCAGACCAGCCCTTCTTGAACCAACAACCATGCCACGTTCAAAGGCACTCAAATCACCTTTCTTCCCCATACTGATGCTCGGTTTGAACTGCAGGAGATTGTCTTGACCATGTCTACATGCCTAAATGCACTGAGTTGCCGCCATGTGATTGGCTGATTAGAAATTAAGTGTTAACGAGCAGTTGGACAGGTGTATCTAATAAAGTGGCCGGTGAGTGTACCTTCCTAAAACTGCCTATAACCTGCCTATGGGGGACATATACCTGCCTATAACCTGCCTATGGGGGACAAATACCTGACTATGGGACATTAAACTGCCTATGGGGGACATGAAACTACCTATACCTGCCTATGTAATGTTATTGGTATTCATTTTTATTTTTTAAATTTACCAGTAGCCGCTGCATTTTCCACCCTAGGCTTAGACTAAGTTGACACGGCTAATTGCAGGGCATACAGTACGCCCCGCAATTACGCCGGGTTTTCGGGGCGCGTACTCCCGCGATGCGGGGAAGAGGGGGGCGGCAGCCCACCGGCCCCATAGACAGTCATTACTCACGGCACGTAAGTGCCATGAATAAATGACATGTCACTTATCTCCCCGCACGTCGTATTGTACGTCCTGGGGAGAGGAGGCGTAATCCACAGTTCTCTATGAGAACTGTGAATTACCATAGCCTTGTACTCGAGTTTTTTGTGGCAAAAATAGGTGCCTTAGCTTATATTCGGGTTGGCTTATACTCGAGTATATACGGTAAGTGTTTTTATTGTGTAAAAGCAGTAAAACATAAAAGAATACAAATTAGTTATCGCTTATTGTATCTACCTGCTGAGTAAATCTAACATGTCATTTATACCGCACATGACTGCTGTAAAAAAATACAAATAAAAAACACTACCAGGATTGATGTATTTTGTTCAAAACACCTCACAAAAAACTTAATAAAAAGTGATCAAAGCTTCATATGCCCCCCATAATGGTACCAATAAAAAACATCAACTAATCCTGCAAAAAAACAAGCTCATAATCAGCTCCTTATACAGAAAAATAAAGTTATGGCTCTCAGACTATGACGACATAAAAACAAATTTTTTTTTATAAACACACTTTGTGTAAAGGTAATAAAACATAAAAAATATACATCCTTGTAATTGTACCGACCGCATAATAAAGATATTAGGTCATTTATACCACATCTGCAAACGGCAGAAGTTGGGGTATTGATGTTGAGTTGCATTTCCCTGGTCACATCTACCGCGTTCCTGTAAATAATGGATAAAAACTGAAAATATGCAACAACAAAAAAAAGTGAAATTTTCTAATTTCTCCTCCACTTTGCTTTCATTTTTTGTGAAATACCTAAAGGGTTAACAAACTTCCTAAACACTGTTGTATATACTTTAAGAGGTGTAGTTTCTTAGATGAAGTCATTAATGGGGTATCTAACATGCAGGCCCCTCAAAGTCACACCAGAATTGGACTGGTCCCTAAAAAAATGTATCTTGCAAATTTTCTTGAAAGTGTGAAAAATCACTACTAAAATTTCCCTCTAATGTCGTAACGAAAAAAAATAAAAAGAGATTAATAAAATGATGCCAACCTACAGTGGACCTAGGGTAGATGTTAGTTATAAACTATTTTGAGTGGAAGAACTATCTGTCTTATAAGCCACAATTTGAAGTTTTTTGAAGTTTGGAAATGGCTAATTTTTCACAATATTTTGATATTTTTCACAAATAAGGATTGTTTGATCAATATTTCTTATTACCTTAAAGCGCAGTGTCATGAGAAAAAAATCTCTGTATCACATGAATAGGTAAAAGTTTCAAAATGTTATTCCCACATAAAGTGTCACATTTCAAAAATGGGGCTCTGTCAGGAAGGTCAAAACTGGCTTCCTTCACATTGTAATGTTATTGTTGGTTTGTATAGGTTGTGCTTATGTGGTGTATATACTGTATTAATTGTTTCATGGTGTTGTTTTCCATGGTATGCAGAGACACCAAATATCACCGAACAAACTTGGTCAATCAGGGCTCAATTCTCAACAATATGAAATCATAGAAACAAAGGAACCCTTATTCCTAAAATATAACTTTTAATAGATATACCTAAAAGTCAAAATCTAACCGAAATACACACATATAATTTACCTAGACATCCATGCATATAATTAAATCGTATGTCATATATAAAGTGGATACCAGTATCCTGTGGTCCCTATTGATCCCTAGTGGCAAGCGGGAAAATCGCCACAAAAAGGGCGGTCCCACCTCTTGGCGGATCACCCTACCACACTACAGGTATACACTTTAATATATACTGCATAGATGTCATAAAATGACTAAAAACACAAAAATATACACAAAACATCAAACCTCACCTCCAAGCAGAGACACCACCAAGATCTGCCATAGCAGCTGACAGCTGGAAAGTTGGTGTCCTGGTCGGCAGCTACTTGAGCTGTTTCCACCATTGGCGAGTTAATACTATTAACATGGATGTGTGGGTATTGACGGAATACTGCACCACAATACTAAGGGTATTTCACACGGCTAAAATTGCCGCATATTTCAGTGCGCATTTCGCCGCGTATTGCACTTCATATGGGGTGAAATGCGCGCCGCAATTACGGTAATTCATAGCTCTCATAGAGAGCTATGGATTACATGTGGTCTCCCCGTGCGTACAATACGCACGCTGGGCAGCCAGCTTCACTATCACTACTAATAAAAAAAAACCAATAAGGGTCTGCGCCGTGGGACAGAGAGCCCGGTCTCCGGGATACAGCTCAATACATACAGAACAGGCGCTGGGATGTGTTCTTTGTTTAACATTTACTTCAGGACTGTGATTGACGTCAGACCATCAGGTGACTTTATGACAAATTAAATTAGTGAGGCCCCGATTTAAATTGTCACGCCATCCCGTACACAGACAGAGGGGAGGGTTCGGTGCTGATCGTAGTCCCAAAGTAAGTGTTAACCAAAGAACAGGTCTCAGTGCCTGTTCTGTACGTAAACTTATTGTGCTGTGACTTGGAGGCCTCTATTTTATTAGTAAGCTCAGCCCCTGTTAAGGGTTCCCCCAAACCCTTCTGAAGGCCCCTAAGCCCCCGGCAATGCCTTTGAGACACATTCTTCGTTTCAAAAATAGGGCCTCCCCCCTTCCTCCTCCCACAAATCAAGGTCGTGCAATGGCCCTGCATCACTACTAAAGGCAGTGAGGACCTGCCTTTTAGGTGGATGGGTCCGTCCCTACAACTAAGATGGAACTGCAGAACAGACCTGAAGCCCCTCTATAATAACAACATAATTTTTGGTAAGGCTGGACCATACCCTTCACCGTGCAGACCCCGACAAGTTAACCCCCCCTGCCCCCTCTTGCAGGCTAAGGCATGCAGTTGGGCCACAGTGGGACTGTAGCAGGGCCCTGCACAGTGAGAAGGAGGGTCTTACTTGGGGCCCTATATACCTATCTAGAGTAGGGGGCCCTACCTACCAGGGCACCAAAGGGGTAATTATTTGGGTATTTTGTTTGGGGTTTGTACATAGAAGGGTGGGGGCACGTTGAAAATGATAAAAAACGAGGCGTTTGTGCGTCATTCTCAGGGGGGGGGAAAAGTCGCCGGCGGTCTGGAAAAATGGAAAAAAAAGAAAAGTGAAAAAATCATCAAAAAAGACGTCCTTGTGAATCATAAATGTACTTAATGGGTAATTTACATTTTGGCCGGGGCCAGGCCCGGTGGAAAACACTAGGTTTTTCCCGGGTTTTTCCATTTAATGGTAGGGTTTTATACAGTCTGCAGACCCTTGTCACTGGTACTTTCCAGTTTTTTGGGGTTTTCTGTAGGGGGTAATTAAGTCTGCAGAGCCTGTTTACACTGGTATCTTCCATTATATGGTCACTGTATGGAGGTAATTTAGGGTATGTTCACATTACTTATGTTGGAGCCCATTTCGCCACGTACTGCGCTTAATATACGGGGGAAATGCACCCAATAATTCGTAACCCTAGCCCCCATAAGAACTAGGGTTTACGCCCCCTCTCCCCGCTTGTAAATACAAAAGCTTTGTTGCGCGGGGAGAAAAGGAATGTAAAATTACTTGCAGCAATTACAGCGCGAGTATTAACTCTATGGACCCAGCAGGGGCCCCCCCCCCGCGCCTCAGGAGTACACAATAATCAGCGCAAGCTCCTGAAACACAAAGTACGCGGCACTACTGTACGTCCCCAAAAAAGTGGAACCAAAACCATACAGACGAGAACCTGTAAAAAGGGATCCCCCAAAGGTTTTGAGGGGAATAAATTAAAAGGGGGGAAACCGGAAACCCTTTTGTAATATCCGCAAAATTTTAAATTTAACCAAATTTTATTATTGGAAAATAAGGCCCCTTTTTTAAATTTCCAAATTGTGGTTTAAATAGGCCCTTGTAAATATTTCCGGGAAAGAAAAAAACCCGTTTCCCCAACCATCCCCCCATTTTTTTTTGGGAAAAGGGTTCGAAACCCAAAGCCTGTATGGGGCCCGAAATTTTTTCGGGCCCTTTTAAAAAAAACCGGCCCCACTCCCAACTCCGGGCTCCCTCAATCCCCGTTTTTTTCGGGCCCGGCCCCACCTTAAAGATTTTTTCCCCCGGGGGGGTTTTTTTGGAGTTTCAAATTTTGGGGGGAAATGTGACGTATAAAAAAAAAAAACCTATTAAAAAAATTTTTTCCAAACTTTCCAAGGGCCTTTCGTTATAAGGGGGGGGAGGGTTTAAAAAAATTAATGTTCTTGTCTGACCCAGGAAGAAGTGCAGCTCCATCTTAAGAAGATTAAAACAGACAAATCCCCGGGTCCTGATGGCATACACCCATGTGTCCTAAGGGAGTTAAATGAGCTGTCTCATTACGAGCTTTCAGCCCACTTCAATGCTTCTGGCAGCAAAGCATTTTTGAATTCAGGGGCGTGCTTCTTGTCTGCCTCTTCTCCTCCCCTTTCCCCCCCTCCCCTCAGCACACAGACAGCTCTCCCTTTTATACAGAGGGCGAGGGGGTTTGCTGCCAGAGTTAACCCTGTGTGTGCCTGCTAGGTCTGTTGCAGGCTCCTGGATCAGCTGCACTGTCAGCTCCACGGAGACAGCAGAGAGAGGGCTGATCTGTGAATGTGGAGAGGTCTGTGAAGCTGTGATTGCTAATAGCAGAGCAGGGGATGTAAGTATTTCCCATACCCCTGCTTAGCATACAAATCTCCACATCTCCCCGCAACAACAAACAAATCCTGTCAGAACAGACAAGGGCAGCTGTTTAAGTTTAGTTACTATACTCACGATGTGTCACTAATACAGCAGAGCAGGGAGAGATAGGAAGCGTTCACGTGCCCCCCTGATCTTTTCTATTAGTGTAGTCAAAGCTCCACAGACACATCATGATTATAGTAACACACAGGGTCACTGCTGTCACATTTTCTGACTACAGATCAGCCTCACCTCTGGTTTCCTCAATCTGTGTAGAGAGCAGGAGGAAGCAGGCACACACAGGGTTAATCCAGGCAGCACAGCTATACAGACACAGAAGCCAGAAGCCCTCACCCTCCTCCAAACAGAAGCATACTGTGCAGGAGGGGCTCTGTGCTCGACCTGTATTTAAAAGGTGATTAGTCATCAGACCTGACAGTCAGTGAGATAAAGATAAAACAGGTCTGCCTATAGAGATTTGAGGAGTGATGCACTTAATTCTAAAAAAGGGATAACTAAAAATCAGTAGACATTTGTAATGAACATATTTGCAAAGCTGCTTGTTTTTTAAAGTTTTTAATTAAAACCAATCATTGTAGCGAGACAACCCCTTTAAGAAAGTATAGATGGCCCTTTTCTTTAAAATTTATGGCTGTTAAAAAAGGGGGATGCCCCAAAGGATTGGGGCATGCAAATGTGGTGCCAAAATTCAAAAAGGGGTCAAAAAGTGATCCTGGAAACTATAGGCTGGTAAGTTTAACCTATGTTGTGGGTAAAATGTTTGAAGGTTTCTCAGAGATGCTATCCTGGAGTATCTCACTGAAAATAAATGTATAACGCCGTTCCAGCACGGGTTCATGAAGGATCGGTCCTGTCAGACTAATCTCATCAGCTTCTATGAGGAAGTCAGTGCTAGACTGGATCGGGGTGAGGCACTGGATGTCATATAGCTAAATTTTTCTAAAGCTTTGATAAGGTGCCACATAAAAGGTTGGTAAATAAAATGAGAATGCTTGGACTGGAGGAAAATGTGTGCAAGTGGGTAAGTAACTGGCTCACTGATAGAAAACAAAGGGTGCTAATTAACGTTGCATACTCAGACAGGATCCCTGTTACTAGTGGGATACCACAGGACTCAGTATTGGGCCCTATCCTCTTTAACATTTTCATTAATGATCTTACACAGGGATTGCACAGTAGAATATCGATCTTTGCAGATGATACTAAGCTCTGTAAAGTAATCAACACAATAGAGGATAATGCGTTATTACAAAGGGATCTGGATAAGTGGAATCCTGGGCACAGAAATTGCAGATGACGTTTAACACAGATAAATGCAAGGTTATGCACATGGGGAGGAAAATCCATTATATGCTAAATGGAAAAACGCTGGGTAAAAGTGACATGGAGAAGGACTTGGGAATCCTGGTGGACAGTAAACTGTAGCAGCCAGTGTCAGGCAGCAGCTGCCAAGGCAAATAGGATCATGGGGTGCATTAAAAGGGCATAGAGGCACATGATGAGAACATTATTCTCCCATTATACAAGTCACTGGTTAGACCACACATGGAATATTGTGTACAGTTTTGGGCACCAGTGCACAGGATAGACACTGTAGAGCTTGAACAGGTACAAAGGCGGCAACAAAAATAATAAAAGGACTGGGTGGACTGCAGTACCCAGAAAGATTAGCAAGATTAGGGTTATTTAGTTTAGAGAAAAGAAGGCTTCAGGGGGGACATAATAAATATGTTTAAATACATCAAAGGTCAATATAGAAATCTCTCCCAAGATTTATTTATACCTAGGACTGTATCTAGAACAAGGGGGCGTCCTCTACGTCTTGAGGAACGAAAGTTTCTACATAAACATAGAAAGGGATTCTTTACTGTAAGAGCAGTGAGACTGTGGAACTCTCTGCCAGAGGAACTTGTCATGGTGAATTCTATAACAGAGTTCAAAAAGGGTCTGGATGCATTTCTGGAGCGTGATAATATAACAAGTTATAGTGACCAGGATTCTGGAGAAGGGTCTAGATACATTCTAGATGTAATAATAGAACAAGTTATAGTGACCGGGATTTTGGAGAAGGGTGGGGATAAAATTTTCTAGATGAATAATAAAAACAAGTTATAGTGCCCAGGTTTTCTGGAAAAGGGGTCGGGGGTTTAAATTTGTAGATGTAATAATATAAAAAGGGTTATAGTGCCGGGAAATTTTGGGGGAAGGGTTCTAGATACTTTTTCTAGAGGGTAATAAAAGAAAAAAGTTATAGTGAGGGGATTTTTGGAGAAGAGTCGGGGGGGACTTTCCTAGATGTAATAATAGAAAAAATTTTTATTGACCGGGATTCTGGAGGGGGGTTTGGGGATACATTTTTTGGATGTAAAAATATAACAATTTTAAGTGAACAGGATTCTGGAGAAGGGCTGGTATATTTCTAGATGTAATAATAAAAACAAGTTATATTGACAGGATTCTGGGAAGATTCTGGGGGACATTTCTAGTGGAAAATAATAAAAAAATTTAAAGTAAACCAGGATTCTGGAGAAGGGTTTGGTTTACTTTTAAAAGGAGTAAAAATAAAAACAAGTTTGGGAAAGGGATTCGGGAGAAGGGGTTTTTGGATAAATTTTAGATTTAAAAATAAAACCCAAGTTATAGTGCCCGGGATTCTGGAGAAGGGCTGGATCCCTTTATGTTTGAAAATAATAGAAAAAGTTATAGTGCCCGGGATTCGGGAAAGAAGGGTCTGGATACATTTTTGTTGTAATAATATCCCAAGTTTTTAGTGAAAGGAGGGGGGAGAAGGGTTGGATAATTTTCTAGTTGTAATAATGAAAACAAGTTATATGACTAGGTTTTGGGAAAGAAGTTTCCCTGGGGGACATTTTAATGAAATTAATAGAACAAGTTATAGTGCCCCGGGATTCTGGGAAGGGTCTGGTTTACTTTTATAGATGTAATAATAAAACAAAGTTTTAGGGGACGGGATTCGGGAGAAGGGTCGGGAATCCATTTCTAGATGAAATAATAAAAAATTTTTATAGTAAACCAGGATTTCTGGAGAGGGGGCCCTTTAAACCCGGGGTTTTTTGATTGCCAGATTGGAGTCAGCAAGGAATTTTTCCCTAAAATGAGGACAATTGGCTTCTACCTCATTGGGGTTTTTTGCCTTCCTCTGGATCAACACTTTAGCACAACAGGCTGAACAGGTTGGACGTCTTGTCTTTTTCCGTCCTTACAAACTACATAACTATGTAATGTCGGCACTCTGTGATAAATAAGGGGATTTTCAGTTGCAGTTTGGGCACTCGGTCTATACAACGTGCACCATCATCCGCATTGTATGAGATGGTCGTGTTGTAGAGAGCTATAAGCTGCCCTGCAGTGTGGAAAAGCAGTGACGGGAGCCCCCTGTAACCACCACCTACATCAGGATGTAACTGTGTGTTGTGATGTGGAGTAACTTCCCGCAGCAGGACACAGCTATGGAGCAGGTGACACCGGCACAGACACCTCTGGGACCTGCACCGACCTATGACTCCCTACACAGAGGGACAATGTCCCTGCACCTGAGCGGCCCCTCCACCTCCGGGGTAAATAGCGACTGCTCCACATATAGGAACACACACATACCTCCACCTGCAGAGCTGCTGGGTACTGCCAGGACCTGTGATGATGTCACATGGTGGGGAGGAGTCATGTGACTGCTGTGTGCTGCCAGGACCTGTGATGATGTCAGAAGGAGGGGAGGAGTCATGGGAAAGCTGTGTACTGCCAGGACCTGTGATGATGTCACATGGAGGGAGAAATCATGTGACTGCTGTGTACTGCCAGGACCTGTGATGATGTCACATGGAGGGGTCATGTGACTGCTGTGTGCTGCCAGGACCTGTGATGATGTCACATGGAGGGGAGGAGTCATGTGACTGCTGTGTGCTGCCAGGACCTGTGATGATGTCATGTGGAGGGGAGGAGTCAGGCAGTCACATGATCAGGTGCAGCTGCTCACTGTATACAGGGCTCTGCTGAGCCGTATCCTACCTCCCAGGTTCCCCTATTTTGTAGGGACAGTCCTTATTTTTACCCCTTGTCCCTCTTTGCTCTATAAATGTCCCTCTTTTTCATTTGGGAGATAATTTGGGGTCAATAAACTGACCATCTTGCTTTGACCCCTTCCTGATGGTCATAATAATATGGCTCTAGTTTTTTTTCCTTCTTGCCTTCTGAAAGCCATAACTTTTTTATTTTTGCCACCCGCGCTGTTTAACCTTTTAGACGCCGCAGCAAAGATGGTCGCGGTGTCTAAATGAATGAGAAACGGTGCATTGCCGGGCTCTGATTGGTTACTATAAGCTCCGACTGGCTGCTATGGGAAACAAAGGCACTCATACTGTTCGACAGTTTTAATACATCAGGCCATTTTATTGAATGGGTTGGGATAATTGCAACTCTTAAGGACATTGTGTTTTTTGTTTTGTTTTTTTTTGTTGACACGTTCGTTGTTTCCTACCGTAACTTTTTATTTTTCCACATACATAGACATATCAGGGCTTTTATTTTGCAGGACAAAATGGACTTTCTAATGGTCTTATTCACTGTACTGAGAAACCGCAAAAAATTCTAAGTGGGACAAATTTAAAAAAAAAAAACATGTTTATGGGGTTTTTTTTAGGGCGTATCTTCGGTAAAATGATGTGTTCTCTGTATTCTACAGGTTGATACGATTCCAGAAATACCAAACATGTATGGTTTTCGTTATGTTTTGGTACCATAAAAAAAAACATTTTTGACTTTTTAAATTACCGTGGCGGCGACATTTTGTGCGACCAATACCTTTTTTGTACTAAAACCTACGGCCTTGAGTGAGGCGGCATTTTTTGTGGGCTGAAGTGCCCTTTTTATTGCTACCAGTTTGGAATACATGGGATTTTTTTTTTTATCAATTATGTTCCAGTTCTTAGAGGACTTGGAAATGACTCAAAAAAATGCAATTTTGGTGTTTGGAATTTTTTTTCAGTGTACGGGATAAATGATGTTATATTTTGGTAGATCGGACGTGGTGATACCAAATATGGGTAACTTTTTTATTATTTTATTTTTTCATTTGTAAAATGGCGAAAGGGGGGTGAGTTGAACTTTTAATTTTTTTAAAATTTTTTTTTACACATTCACATTTTTTTTTCACTTTAGCTTTGAGTCCCCCCTAAGGTTCTTCACCACTAGGGGGTGCGATCGTTTATACAGCTTGATGCATTGTAATATAATGCATTAGGGGGTACAAAGATAGCGGTTTTACTACTTCCTGCTTGTGGCAGGAAGTAGTAAAACAGAAACCATGGCAGGGATGGCAGCCTTCACAAGGATTCCACCTGCCATGTTAACCATACTTGCCAACTTTTGAAAATGGAAAAGCAGGAGGTTGAAGAGGGCGGCGCAAGCAGCAAAAAATATTGCATGGACACGCCCATCCTGTTGGTGTGCCACGCCCCTTCAAAAACCACACCCACTCCACCTAACTGCATAACGGCTTTGGAAGAAAGTCAGGTAGATGCCCCCTCTAACCAGGTAGTAGCCCTCTATAACCAGGTAGTGCCCCTTACAGACAGGTAGATGCCTCTTGTAGCCAAGTAGATGCCCTCTTGCAGCCAAGTAGATGCCCCCTTTGTAGCCAGGTAGAGCCCCCTTTGTAGCCAGGTAGAGCCCCCATTGTAGCCAGGTAGAGCCCCCATTGTAGCCAAGTAGAGCCCCCATTGTAGCCAGGTAGAGCTCCCATTGTAGCCAGGTAGAGCCCCCATTGTAGCCAGGTAGAGCCCCCATTGTAGCCAGGTAGAGCCCCCTTGTAGCCAGGTAGAGCCCCCATTGTAGCCAAGTAGATGCCCCCTTGTAGCCAGGTAGAGCCCCCTTGTAGCCAGGTAGAGCCCCCATTGTTGCCAGGTAGAGCCCCCATTGTAGCCAGGTAGAGCCCTCATAGCCATGTAGAGCCCCCCCATTGTAGCCAGGTAGAGCACCCCCATTGTAGCCAGGTAGATGCCCCCTTTGTAGCCAGGTAGATTCCCCTTTTAGCCAGGTAGAGCCCCCATTGTAGCCAGGTAGAGCCCCCATTGTAGTCAGGTAGAGCCCCCTTTGTAGCCAGGTAGAGCCCCCTTGTAGCCAGGTAGATGCCCCCTTTGTAGCCGTTTAGATGCCCCCTTTGTAGTCAGGTAGATGCCCCCTTTGTAGCCAGATAGAGCCCCCATTGTAGTCAGGTAGATGCCCCCCTATAGGTAATAAAAATAAAATAATAAAAGCCACTTACCTCACCAGGCTCCCTGCAGCGCGGCCAGCTCCGGACATCTCCCAGCTGACCGACCCAGCGTCGCAGGGGGAAGTGAGTGCAGCCGCGGGTCACACCCCCTGCGACACTGATCTGTATGTACAGCGCACACCGGCTGTACATGGCAGGAAGTAGTAAAGCAGAAAACATGGCAGGGATGGAAGACTTTACAAGGCTTCCAGCTGCCATGTTAACCTATTGGAACCCTGCGGGGCTTCGATCACGGTGGGAATGGTGCATGGTGTTGGGGACCTCCCCAGTCTTCCACGATCAAATGCTGACAACTCGTGGTGATTCTAGTCAAGGTTTGATCAGTATACATTTTATTGGATTACAGTGTCTTTTAAAGGCTTTAGGCGTGTCCATTAATACAGACGGTTACATCAAAAATCCAATCAGTGATAAAGCACTGGCATGGGCCACCAATCAGTACCCATAACGTATGACTTGCGTTACTATTTATTATATTCATTAAAATATATTATAACATGCTGACTCCTCATACAGGGCCCTAATGATTAATCCTAGATGACATCTATCATAGATACAATGTTTGCACGTAGTCAGATTTTGGGTCACTCTGCCCTCTTATCTATCGTAAAACAAATGGTGTGATGGACAAAATAACATGTTTTTGTACTTTTAGGAGTCAGCATTTACAAATTGTCAGAAACAGTTATTCTAGCAGTCAGATTCTAGCTAAACACAAAATGGCTGACAGTAAATTAAAATGGATGCTTGGATTATTAATTTCTATTACAGTTATAATTAAATTCTACTTGTCTGCCCCTTACCTCCTGTCTCTTTCCCCCTCCTTGTAGATTGTAAGCCCTCGCGGGTAGGGTCCTCTCTCCCTCTGTCGTGCCAATTGTCATTATCCCTTATCACTGTACTCGTTTGACTTATGTAATGTATGTAACCCCCTCGAATGTACAGCGCCCTGGAATCAATGGCGCTTTAAAATAAATATTAATAATAATAATTCCTCTCTCTTGATAATTACATCATCATTTTAATTTCAATATGTAGTACCCCTGAGATTTATTCCAAAGGGGTGTCTCTTGTTGCTCATCTGCAACAGTATTGATATTGACATTCATAATGTTCTGACCTTTAGATCGTTTAGGTCCCTTTGAAACTTTCCTGATGATTATCCCAATACCTTTGATCAAGATCCAGATAACGAAACAGACGATAAAAATGTGGGTGAAGACATTTGCTAGTCCACTGAACCACCCACCGATGCCACTGAACCAATTGGCTGGATTTAGCCAAGAAAACCATCTTCCTACTGGGCCTATATCATGTTCCGCTCGGAACTTATTCTTTAGCTCAAGTATCTTGTGGGCGTGTAAGTCTACTCTGACTGAAAAATTGGTGTCTACGTAATTACAGAAGGTGCGGCCAATTATGACACAGGTCCCGCCCTTGCTGGCCGTCAAAAAATCTAACACCAGGATGTGTTGATTTGACACCTTCGTGTGAAACTTGGTTTGGTTGTTGAGTATCTGAATGGCATAAAAAATTTCATCAGTGATGTTGTCAAAAAGTTCTCCTAGCTGCTCAGTGTTGTGTGTGTTGTGTATCCCCATTATTATTCCTGCAAATGGGAATGAGACTAAGGCCGAAGCATAAAGGACTGGATTGAACTTGATCAAAGAGTTGGAATATTCCGTTCTTTTTGTGATCGTATGCCTTGGCATTTGATCAATGTCGATTTCATTTTGAGAGAGAGACCATGTAGCCATTGTCAATCTTGCAATAGTACATGTGCCCACTACGCTATATGGAAGAAACTTGTATGCAAATGATCCACATACAAAATACATGTTGTCTGGGAGAATGATGTGCTCACCTCCTAAATTAGTGAATAGTCTGTATGCTATTTCTGATGCATACCATAAAAGGGGTTGTACTCTGGGGGATGGACACCAGTAAGCTTGAAAAAGGCCTTTGATTGTGTCTTTGCAACTCATGGTACTAGAGTCGAATTCTGAACCGTTTATTAGTTCTACTAATGTGTTAGAGGCCTTATCCATGAGTTGATAAGTGAGTCCAGTAAATACTGAAACGTTTGCCTGTGTGCCTACTCCTAAGGAGTGTGAAGTTGTGCGAAATACTACCTCTAAAGTGTCCAAATTTATGGGAATGTACCCTAAACCTGTGTTTGTAGAGTTTATTCTGTTGCATCTGAGGTTTGTTGAACCCGTCCCACATATGGATAGGAGTTTGGGGTTTATCATTGAGAGATCCCATACTGCAACCCACCATGGAGGTGAAGACCAACCTGCAATTGGTAAAGCAACTTTAGTGTTATTAAATCTTGAAAGACTAGAGTTATCTGGAAATGTGTGTCATTTTCCTCTAAAATGAGCTCTTCAATAGGGACAGGGGTGGCAAGAAAAGGCATAGATTGTGAGGATACAGGTGAATGTGTGCATATCCAGAAGTCTTGTAGGCCTGTACGTTTAACTATGGTGTTGTGCATTTTAAGTAGTTTGTAAGTGTTCATGTAATTCCCTTTTAAACCTTACAACAAGTACCTTCATCAGGCAATTCAGGCATACACAATTTCCAATTATTCCAATAATGGTGTACCTCAACTCCATATGTCTTTAACATATGAGTAATTGGGCTTCCTATAGTATACAAAACGTATTGATTTTCTCCTTCGGGGGCAGTCTTCTGCAGCCTTTTGCAGGTGGACTCTGTATTCCCCATTTGTCACTTTGAAGCCTCTTTGCACCGGAGAAAAAATGCTGGAAAAATTACTCTAGTTTAATAATTATAGACTTTATGCACTTTGTTGGGACTTTATTAATTTTTGCATTTGTTTTAGGTTTCTCAAGACTCGGTGGGTCAAAAGCAAATTGAGGATTTGTTACAACCAACAGAGGGCGCTGTGGGCTTCTCAGCCCCTTTCCCATAATGCCTTGTGATATGCAGATGCTAAGTAGAGGGCGAAAAGTCAAAACAAAAACTCTACAAGCCGTTCGTTCGGTGCTCTCCTTAAGGAGAGATCTTCCCTTTTGGTCCCCCCCAAATGCCTCCCAAACAGCAGCCAGTATCTTCTTGTCGCACTAAAGAGGGCAAAAACCCCGAAACAGCGTTGTTGGTTGAGAGATACGGTTTGGCTAAAAAATCCTTTTTTTGTTTTCTAAAGACTTGTGGGTCAAAGCAATGGGGGAAATTTTTTTTAAAAAACCAACAGAGGCGCTGGGGGCTTCTCAGCCCCTTTCCCAAAATCCCTTTTGAATGCAGGCAAAAGTAGAGGGTGAAAAAGGAAAACAAAAACTCTCAAGGTTTTTCATATTTTCCTTAGCAGAAATGCTTTTCCCAAATTTCTATTACCTTGGGTTTTACTTAGTTTTTAGTGTGCCATGATATTTTATTAGTGTTTTTAATTGCCTTTTCAGTGTGCACCTATGCTTGTGTTTTTTAAATTTTTTTTAATATTGCAAGCCAACTATTTTTGAAATTTTCTTTGGATTGCCGATCTCATTGGCTTTGCCTCATCCTCTTTTTAAACCAGGCAGGAAAAATCAATTGCTAGTTCCTCCCATCCTGAATTGCATCTGGTTGACGCCTGTGAGGAAAATTATTTAGTGGGGGGACTCACCTGCTCTGGGATCCCCCTTGACTTTTTTTGGGGAGGTAGCTTTTAAAAATCTTTGATCAAATCTGAAAACTAAGAGTCCCAGGCTTTTCAAATTTCCTTAGCATAAAGCATTTCCAATATTTCTTTTATCCCTTGGGGTTTTACTATCTTTAGTGTCCCACTGATATTTGTATTGATAAAACCCAACAGGGGGGCGCTGGGGCTTCTAGCCCCTTTCCCCATAATGCCTTTGAATGCAGATGAAAAGTAGAGGGCGAAAAGGCAAAAAAAAAACTCTACAAGCCTTTTTTTCGGTGCTCTCAAAGGGGAGAGATTTTCCCTTCCTGAGCTACCGATGCCCCCCACACAGCCAGCCATATTTCTTGCTCTCCCCTGAAGAGGGCAAAAAATCCCGAAACAGGTTTTTAAGAGAGAGATAAGGCTTGGCAAAAAAAACCCTTTTGCTTTCTAAAGCTGGGTGGGTCAAAAGCAAATTGGGTTTTTGTTACAACCAAAAGAGGGCGCGTGGGTTTTCCCCCCCTTTCCCATAATGCCTTGTGATGCTTTTGTTGTAAAAATAGAATAAAAAGGGAAATTTTTTGCAATTGGATAAGTAAAACCCAGGGTCACAAACAACAAGCTTCAGGAAATTCCCTAGATAAAAATGACATTTTAGTCAACACCTTCAGTCCCTACAAACACCATGCATCCACAACAAACATGGTAAGCCACAAAAGTTTTGAGCATTACGATGATGAAGTGACGTTTCACCTGTCTGTGCATGTTTACCAGTCAGTCAGGAAAAGGTCTTTTGTGCCTTTCAAAAGTTGAAGTAAAGCCCTAACACTTGTACCATGACCCCATCTCTTCAAAGATGGAAACTTCATACAGCACCCAACACGATAGTGGGCATATAGCTTCGGCAGGATATCCATCTCTCCCACAGTTATCACCGTAACTCCAGGCCCCCCTTATAGAATCCCCTAGCATGGGCAACAAAAAGAAAGCCCTAGCTTCCCAAAAGGGGAAGACACTAAATAGGAATGACTGTACTCAGGGTCATTTTCCCCCTTCCCAAAAAAAAGCATACTCATACCTTAAAACAATCCACCCCGGATACGATACACATGTCTCCCCCCGGGGCGGACTGGGACTCAAAGCACCCTGGCAACAGGTCCCCCAGCCCACTAGGCGGGGTGGGAACCACGAAGGCGGGGGGGCAGGGCCCAAGGGAGGTACGTAGGGGGGATGGGCAGGCACCAAGGGGGTATTAGGGGGGCGGGGCAGGCACCAAGGGAGGTATATGGGGGGGGGGCAGGATCAAATGAGGGACTAACGGGCGGGCAGGCACCAAGGGGGCATAGGGGGGCGAGGGACCAAGGGGGGAACTAGGCGGGGGCAGGCACCAAAGGGAGGATTAGGCGGCGGGGAGCACCAAAGGGGGGTACGTAGACGGGTGGGCAGGCCCCCAAGGGAGGGAGTAGGCGGGGGGAAACCCAAGGGAATATGTAGGGGGGTGGAGGCCCCCAAGGGAGGTAGAGGCGCGGGCGCGAAGGGAGGGACGTAGGGACGGGCGGCACCAAGGGGGCGTAGGCGAAAGCACCAAGGTAATTTTGTAGGTGGGGTGGGCAGGCATCAAGGGGGACGTAGGGGGCAGAAGGACCAAGGGGGGGTACGTGGTGGGTGGGCCCAAAAAGGGGGTATGTTGGGGGCGGGCAGGCCCAAAGGGGGGTTTGAGGAGAATGGCACCAAAGGGGGGTAGTGGGCGGGTAGGGGAAGGGGGATAAATTAAAAAACCCTTTACAGACATCAAGCCCAAAGGGTGAGGAATGGACCATGGAAAACCGATACCCCTAGGATTTATTTGGGGTTTTGCTAAGGGAATGGGAGACTAAAAGAAAAAACCAAAGGGCCGGGAGTTAATAAACAAAAATGTTTTAACTATAACATGATAGGTCAGGTTTTTTATGCAAAAGTTACATTGCATATTTTCACCCGCAGAGTACAAAATCCCTTAAAAACACGGGTTATGGGGCAGATCCACCCAAAACTTAATGCTGATCCCCCAGATAGCCTGGGAATAATTTAAAAAATTATTTTT
>JAODAL010055057.1:0-24222 GCA_025379985.1 Phyllomedusa bahiana | reverse complement strand
GGTTTTAATGTTTTTTTTTTAAATTTTTTCCCCAGATCTTTTTCAATATTTTTTAAATTTTTAAGTCCTGCATTTTCACTTTGGCCACTACCCTAATAACGCCCTGAAAAATTCCCTTTCTTTTTAAAGAGATTTTCAGCATTTTGCAAATTTAATCAGTAAAACAGGCCCAAATTTAAAGGAAACCCCCATGTGTACAAAAACACAAATCCCCAGCCCCACAAAAGGGAGATGCCACAGCCCCCCCCTCCCCCCCCCTTCACGGGAAAAAACCTCCTATAGAGTTAGGGGACAAAAAATCGGGCTTAAGAATCCTAGGGGCATGAAGCTCCCTGTAAATTATCCTCTGACTGCTGTTAAAGATGCAAGCAAGAATTCTTCCCCACAATCATATATAGAGGGGCCAAATAAGAAAATCTAAATCGAGAAAAAAAAAAACGACTGAAAAAAGAAAAGGGATCAGGGGTTTGATTTAATAAGTAAAAAAAACTTTTGCCACAGTTTCCCTTTTTTAAATTTTTTGCACAATCTATGACAAAATTTTTTTACCTACACCCTTTTCTGCAAAAAATTTCAGCAAAAAAATTTTTTTACCCCCCCAAACACAGGTAAATTTGCATTTGGATGTAAACCTTTTTTGCACCAACAATAGCCAAGAAAAAGGGTTGTCTGACCCTATATCCAGTTCAAGAATGACATTGATGGGCTCCCCAGCCCTTGATCTCTGTTTGTGTTTTTTTTTAAATTCCCAACATATCAATAAAAAATTTTTTAATCTTTTAAAAAAAAAAAAAAATGGGTTTAAAATTTTCTGTAAAAATGGTAACATCAGCTTTTCATCACCTTTTATACAATAATCAAGCTATTTTTGTAAACAGACACGGGAAACAAAAGGTAACAATTTTTTGGAACTTTTGAACACTTTTTTTTTGGGAAAAAAAGCTGTATTTGTAACCAATTCCCGGGCTGCAAACCCAAAATTTGGGAAAAAGGTAGAAGAGACCTGGCAACCCGAAATTTTATCCCCAAAAATGCTTGAATCTGAATTTTAGAAACCCCGAAAGGGGTTCAGGCAGTATTGAAAAACCCAAAAGTGGAAATTTTTAATCTCATATATCCAACTCACCAACCCCCCTCCCGCTTTAACATTTAACTATCCCCCTTTTATAGACCATCTTTTTATCTATCCATACATTAAATTTTTACTCAAGTGAAATAGTTGGAACCTCCAAGGGCCTTTTACATCCTTTGGGGGCCCCCCAAATTAACCTATAAAGGAAAATTCCTGATTAAAAGAAAATCACCCAAAAAAAAATCCCTTTTTGCCCGGAAAAAAACTTTTATGTTTGTTATTCACAAAAAGGCATTTTTTTTACCCCTTTGGGGAGGTTTTTGATAAAAAAAAGCATTTCATTGGGCCTGGCTGTTAGGTCTATTGGTTTTCATCCTACTAAAACACTCCCCACAACTTTAGGGGAAATTCCCGGAAACAAAGGGGCAAAATCAAAGATGCCAAACTTGAATTACATTTTGATTGTCTCACAAAAATAAAGTGTTGGGCCCTTTTTAACACATTTAAAACAAGAGATATACAACAGCTTTTAAAGTTCTATAAAAAAAGCATACAAGGTTTTAAACCCAATACATTAAAAAATGGAAAAAACAAAGGAAACAAAAAATACAAAACCCTTTTTACCCCTCCAAAAACAAGTATTTTTCATCTGCTTTTTTCTCAAAAAATTTTCCCGTAACGGGATTGTTCTGTTTTGCCCCTAAAAATAAAAAAGTTTTTTTTGTATTTTGGTTTTGTTTTTGGGGGAAACCCGTTTTGGGTTTTACACCGCCCCAATCCCCTTTTGGCTCGGGGCAATTTTAACTTGTCTTGGGCCAAAACTGATCCCAGGGCTCTTCTAAAACATTCCCCCAAAAATGGTTTCGACTGGGCCTTGGGTTGAATACACTTTTTTTTTCAACTCTAGCCACAAGTGTTGGATTGGGGTTGGGGCGGGGGCTTTGGGGGCCCAATTTCAGCAACTCTTTCTTTATTTCAAATTTAACCAAAAATTTCCTTCTCCCAAACCCTTTAAAGTCTCTTCAGGTCTTTCCTACTGCAAAACCAAAGTCCGTCCTTTTCATACCCATAGTAAAAATCCCAGGTATGAAAAACTTCATCTTTTAGGAAAACTCGCATATAAACGGGAAACTTGAGAACAACATAAAAACCTGGGCAATTTTCCAAAAAACTTTTTCTGTAAAAAATAACCCATTTTCCTCAGCTTTTTTCCACCGAACCGACAAGTTCTTACATTTCCCCGATCCGGGTTAAAACCCCTTTCCCCTTGATTCTTTCCAAAACCCCTTTTTCCCCACAGAGCCCGGTCTATTGACTTTCATCTCATTGCTCCAAGTCATCCGTTTCCCATCTTCCGTTTTTCGTACTTTTTTGCAAACTTGAGCCAACGCTTCTAATGACGCGATTGAAGTTGTGGCTTCTTCACCTTTGTTTCGGGCCATCATTCCAGACTTGTGTAATGCGTGATGCACGGTGCTTGCATGGACGTCTGTGATCTCACTCTTATGAAGCCTACGAGCCGCCTCCACTGCTGTGTCTGTCGCATTAGAACTGATCGACCTTGTGATGAGCGACTTGTTGACTGATATTTTGGCTGGATGTCACCTTTTGGCTTTGGAATGAATGGACAGACTTCATTTCATACTCCTCCATCTGGCAGGGCCTAACATGATGCAGTTTGGCAATTTTCTCGGCTGAGAGAAGCTGTCGATGAGCTGGATGATGTGGTTTCTCTTTTCTTGGGATATTGTCTTCATGGCTGCTTCTTGATTCGAACCAGTGATCTTTCACTTGGGAATCAGCCTAATAACACACTGAGCTATTAGGGAACGTGAGAACAGGTTGTAATTTGTAGTAACAATAAGAAAAAGATTGTCCCACCACCAGGAGCAAAACAGTAACAATGAAGTTACATGGCAAGAATCTGTATAACTAAGCTAAATGTATGCATGAGATAGCCAAGATGATTGTCTATAAAATGATGATAGTCTCACATTCTAAGCTATAGTAGATGGTGAGATATGGAGCTTGAATGTTACAAGTTCAAAACATTGTTACTCTTTTGCTTATTGGTGTAAAATATATTTATTGGATACAACTTTAGAACACCAAAAAAATTGTAAATATGCAAAACGCTGCAGGAAGTAGGAAAAAACAGTTTTCAACAAGAACGTCCTGAACAACATTTGCGGAGTCTCTGAATTTGTTCTGAGAAATGGTATTGCCTCCATCAGATCCTGCATACATGACCTCACATCTGATCTCATTATTTCCAGGATAGAGAACGGCCTCTCTACACTAACTTGAGTTGGGGGCAAAGCGGTGACCACATGGGCAACATCTCTAACAATGTCCGGGTATAAAGGAATTGCCTCAGCCACAGTCAGTTTTGATGAATGGTTGAACTCTTCTACTTCTTTGAAAGCAAGTGAAAAATTTTGCTAAAATCTGGTCAATCTGTTTGCTGTGGGAGCAGAATCTTTATCCCTGGGGAAGCGCTGTGTCTGCTCCATGTCATAAATTACACTCCTCATGTGATGAGGCTGAAGATATGGGAGCAGTAGCACTGGCCGGACCCAATTGCTCTTGCTCTTGGCACTGCGTGGAACTAACTGGACCAACTTATTAAATATTTTGGGAGTCAGTTCATTTTATAACGACTCCAAATCCTGAAAAATAGGCATCGGCTCCGACTCCACGGCCCTGGTTGGCGCTGTAATGTCAACGCAACAGTAGGTGAATACCTTTTCTTGACTTAGTAAATCAATCAATTTAGTAAAGAACTTTTTTTTTTTTCACAAATAACACAAAAGGGGCGTGTATGATATGCAGTTCAAACCAATCAGGCTTGACATCACCATGCTGTTCCCCACAGTTTGCTCACTCTGGTCAAACAAAGGTCTGTTTATGTAAAGAGCTGTGAGTAGCTACAGTGTAGCACTTCTGCCTTTCAACTTAGGGGTTCTAGGTTCAAATCCCTGCAAGAATAAAACATTTTTTTTCTCACTGCACTTACCTGATTGAGGTTTCTTTTTATTTATTTGCTCTGTTGACTAATTACTAAGGATTACAGATGAAATTAGTAGAATGACAGCTCCTGGGGTTAAACACTCGCTCAGCATTGAGTGTGTGTAATTACTAAGCAGGGAAGAGACTGACAGTAGCCAAAAGAGAGGAGAGGTGAGGTGATGTCTGAGCATGTGCAGCCAGGACTGAGGAGCTCTCGTCCCCTGGAGACGAGCTGTTCACTATTGATCACTAAGGTAGCAGTTAAAACAAATGGTACGGAATTTTTAATAATGACGAATGGTAAAATGTTTACTTCCTGGTAAAACCCCTTTAATACTAACACTTAGGCCTCGTTCACACGGCTTATTTGTCCGCGGATTGGCGCCGTACTCCGCGCCGGATTTGCGCTGCAGTACGGCGCCAATCCGTCGGAGTAATTACGGTAATCCCACTGCTCTCATAGAGAACAGTGGATTCCGTCGCTCCTCCCCGCTCGGCGAATCCGCCGCGGGGGGAGAAAGTGACATGCACATTATTTACGGCGCGGACGCGCCGTAAACAATGCATTGTCTATGGGGCCGGGAGCGGCGCCCCCGCCGCGCTCCGGCCCCGCCCCCGTCCCGCCCCTTATTCACGGCGGATTTGTGAGCTCAATACGGCTCACAAATCCGTTGTGAATAAGCCGTGTGAACACGGCCTTAGACGATGTGAACTGACTAGACAGTCCTACATTAGTCCTCATAGTGTTGATAAATGTGGCAAGTGTTTAGACTATCTAGTTGGCTTACTTTATGTCAATAATTTCACTTTAATTTTGGCACATTTGCTTCAGTGCACAGCATTGCATGCTAAGACATGCCCCTTTTATACAGTCCACAATCCTTTTTTGACCAATTCCCAGAGGTGCCTTAAACACATAATAAATGTTGTGTTAAGCATCTCCGCCAGTATTTTGGTGAAATTGCTCCATAATTCTGGTGCAATTTCAATAGTAATTGTGCCCCTGGATATAAATCCCGGTCTATCGGTTAACTTGGTGCTATACCCGCGGTTTGGATCAGGGTAAGAACTGAAAACATGCAAACTACTTGAAAAGCGAAGACGACATAAGCAGAACACTCACATCGCACGATGCTCTTCAGGATTTTCTCACCCCTTGTTAGAATCCTCAAGCTTTGTAACAAATTTCTAGGATCCGTGAGGGCTCGAGTGCTCACGTCACTAAGGAGAGAAAACCACAATACTCCTAAATAATGCTAGGTAGGAAAAGCCTAGATGTAGAGATACCCGGCATTATAACCATAGGAAAACACAAAAAAACCTACTAAAAATACTACTAATGCCTATGGGTGCAGATAAATTAAAAAATAACTATTATTAATAACGATTAAAACGGGATATAATCCCATAGAAAACTTACTAAACTAGAGAAATGTATATAAGCGGAGCACCCGCCCCAAAAGGGGCAACCCCACACAGGAACACAATACCTAAACCGAACAGCACTATACACACGACAGAACAAAAAAATAAAGATATTATCTGCAGACTGGGAATAGACCAACAGCCATATACAAGTCACAACAACCCCTATTGACCAATATGACGTCCAACGCTTTTCTCCCACAAATTCCGTGGGTTCATCAGGGACAAGAAGGTCAAATAAAAGTGTCTAAAAAGATGCAACATCAATGAAAATAAATATAAACGTAGTGCTTACGTCCCTTAAAGGGGTTTTGCCAGGACGTGCGTTATCTGCTGTAATGCTAATCAGAAATTTATGACTATTGAGCCAAATTATAATGAGTTATTTCTATTTTATATCAAATTTATGTAATTAGCCCTGATGGTACAAAGTGTGCATCTTTGCCTGGTTTTTAGTTGACTCGATGTCTTGCTTCTTGAGTCCAAAGGTACAAGCCTATTTACACTTCTGTTGACTGAATACACATAAAGTTTTTACCTTTCATTGTCTTAGTTCAGATTTCTGTGTACTTTTGACTTATCCTGTGGAGAAGTGTGTTTGTGTATGGTACTTTGACCTCTGGAGTTGGCCACTCCATGAAAGTAGGATAGACAAATAACACATGGGCATTTTTCAAGCATTAGGTCATGCCCGCCATTTTGTTTTAGTCGGATATATATATCTCTTACATCAGCCATGAAAACCAGGAAACCGCCTACCTGTGGTAGAGACGTCTACACACAGTGTTGCCTCCCTGCGAGTTTTCTCTTTCCTACGCCATTCTTTCCCGGTTTCTCATGGTTGAAGCAAGAATAGGATCGATGACGCCACTCGGCAGGTGAAGTTATAAGTACTTAAAACATTTGTAAATAACTATTTTTCTCCTACAAACTGTACATACTATCTCCCTATTTCCTGGAATCATTTTATGTTATCATTTATTCATACTTGATTTATTATTGTAACAATAAAGCTGTGTTATATCGTTATTGACTGATTGGCCTTCTATAAAGCTGTACTCGAACCTGATAAAACTTGGCAAAACATCTGCTAAGAAGCAAATGTAAACAAGCCATGCTGAGCTGAGAGAGTGAGAGACACAGCCAGAGCACAGAGCTGCATAAGGGATCGTGTGAAATGTTCACTCAAGTAATCAAACTATAACTTGTGGATTCTGTATACAAAAGACAACACCTTTCTCCACAGCAGCTTGAAAGTTTCTTCATGTTCTCTGTCATCAGATAAATCAGGGATCTACTCAGATAATCACACTACAACTAGATTTTTCTGTATACAAAAGACAACATATTTCTACCCGGTGCCTTGAAAACTTCTGCAGCTCAGTCTCATCAGATAAGAAGCTTTCTCTGTGCAAGCCCAGCCAGCAGCTCTTGTCAGGTCGTATCTAGTAGAAGCTTTGAAGTAACTAAGGGCATGTAAGGAAGGCTGTAGCTCTCTCAGGCTGCAATTTTTGTAATCACATATATTTAGAAAAGTGATTAAAAACCCATTTTGGAGGATCCCACGTCAACATTACATTGTGGCAAAACCCCTTTAAGGAAGGTATATAGATAAGCACAGCAGGTCATAGGATCCGGTGATGACAGTCGAAGATGCTGCTGTAAGGCAGGAGAGACTAAAATATTTAGCTGATTATTTCATTTGTAAGAAGAAATTTTGGAATAAATAGTAAAATGTTGCAAAATAGAAGTACTGTAACTAGTGTCTCAGACTTTTGACCACCACTACATGTTATTCCTTAAGTCATTTATGTACCAGGACCTTGACACTCGTAACTGTGTCATTTTCTAATTTTGTGTAATTCAATTAGTTCAAAAGAAAAAGCTTTTTGAGTCATAGCATGACTCAGGGTAATGGAGGTGTACGCAGTGTCTTCTCCCTCCAAAGTAGACACAATGTGCTGAGAAAAAATATCTCTACCGTCAGATCCAGAAATGTCTCATTTATGGATTAAAAACATTGGTTTAGATTCATTATTTTATTTGCACTAGAACTTCGGCTTCATTTCCTGCTCGACGCATCATTGTGCGTCAGAAGTTTTGACACAAACCTTCTTGACGTAAAGAGTGAAACTTTCTAAACCAGGAGTGTCAAACTCCGGCCTGCAGGACAAATCTGATCCACAGTGTAATTATATTTGGCCCGTGAGTAACAGCCTGGCAGTGTACAGAGGAAAAGAGGAGGAAGCCAGGAGATGTCATTACACTGCCCTCAATCAGTCCCTATAGAGCAGAGAATGGACCACAAGGAAGGAGAAACAACTCAGACAGCAGGAGGACTGATAAGAAAAGCTTACAAGGAGAAATGAGGATCCTTGGACCTGAACAATGAACCCTTCCAACTCATTCTCAGCCCCAGCGTCTCTGCAGGCAGCAGGGTACTCCAAATGGAGACGCCACGCCATGCAGTAGATAAGAAGCACTGTGAAGACCATAGGACACAGTGAACTAACTGACTGCAGTCAGTACAAAGAAATATCAGGGTTATCCTTCTGGATACCACGGTGGGGCTATAAACGTCTATAGAGCAAATGTAGTCCGAACTGGGCTGTTTGCTCCATTTTCTGAACGTACAGGCAGTCCCCGGGTTATGAACGGGAAAGGGACTGTAGGTTTGTTCTTAAGTTGAATTTGTATGCAAGTCAGAAGAGGTAGATTAATTAAATGTAGCTCCAGCACAAAAGTAGTTTTTTTTAGTTTTGGATAGAGCAGGGAAGGGTTTTTACATTTGTTTCGCTGTCTGTGCCCCTGTTAAGAAGATTTCCCCTCATTTTCACCTCATGTGCTGCTGTGGTGTGCTGGAACTTGTCGTTCCACAGCTACTATCTGCTGTGGCACATGGAATGACAAGTGCCAGCATGCCTCATAGTCTCTGTTTGTAACTAGGGGGCAGATGTAAGTTGAAACGGTGTAAGTCGGGGACTGCCTGTATATGCTTTCCTTGTAAACAATGCTTTTATGTCTTCCACTTAAAGCAAATATGAAAAGGAAATGGAGCAGACCTGTATTTGCTCTATAGATTCCTATAGCCCCCTTCATGACTCCACCACCGTATCAGTTAGAATAATTTTCTTTTAGGTTTCCTGATAGATGCTTCCAACAGAGGCCAATGCGGGATTGCTACTAAGGGCTGGTTCACACGGCTTATTCAAGCTGTAATTGCGGGACGGATTTCGCCCGCAATTCCGGCTTGAATAAGGGGCGGGGGCGCTGCCCGCCGGCCCCATAGACTTTCATTATCCACGGCGCGTATCCCGCCAGGATAATGAACATGTCACTTTCTCCCCGCCCAACGGATTCGCCGAGCGGGCAAAGGAGACGGAATCCATAGTACTCTATGAGAACTGTGGCTTACCGTAATGGCTGTAACGGATTCCAGCCGTACTGCAGCGCAAATACGGCGCGCAATACGGCTGCAATCCATCCCAGAAATAAGCCGAGTGAACGGCCTCTAAGTAGGAGAACAGCTGATTGGTCGGCTGTGCTTTCAGGCTCATAGTGTCTGTCGGAGCTCTTTGTCATGTAGATCCTGACGTATAGCTCGGACATATATCTATGACAGATGTCACTCACTGGTATTTATTATTTGTAGGATACCATGTTAATAAAAAATTTGTACTGTATTTGTGCGACTTTTTTTTTTTTTTTTTTTTAAAGCTAAGCACAGCTCTTTGCTCTATTCCATTAAGCAATCCCCAACAGATCACTCGAAAGAACGCCAAAGTGTCACTTTTAGATAATGGGAGTCTGGATAAGTTGACTGTAGGCTATATATGTTTTTCTGGCACATATGCTAAATGTAAACCAAGAATACAGTTTGATAAGTGCCTTAAACAGCAGTGCAGTCTCTTAGTTAAAGGGATCAGAGAGGTCCCGGGAGGCTATGAGATATTGATGTCATATGTTCATGAGATGCCATTGATGGCTATCCTCAGAATACCCCACTAGGCACCATCTTCGCTCTATTCTGTACAGCTTGCACTACCGCTAACTCACGACCCTTCCATTTCCCTTGAGGCTGTATACCTGATTAGATAGGGTTTACTATTATATACACATATGTATTTGTTGTATGTGTAGATACGTACATATATCTATATATCTTTATCTACATTTACAACAAATACACTTATATAATATGTGTGTATATTGTATGTATCCATACATATATAATGTGTGTATAATATATGTATATCTGTGACCGCACAGGCTTTGGTAGTACAAGATCTCAATAATGTGATCCGCCCAAAGTTCAGGGTGCCCTTCAGAAGTGTGCACTGTATTTCAATAAGGCCTCATTGACCAAGAGGCACCACGTGGCCACAGCAGCAGCAACCCTGTGGTACTATACTGTAGTATAATGAATGTGTATCCAGGTGAGGTTGTATGTGCGAGGGTCTCTATGCACTTCATGTTTCTTTACATTAGGTACATGTACCTGGAAAGCTCCCATTACAAAAGTCGAACATATCCCATAGGCCCCCATGCACTCAGCATATGCCAAAAAGGGTCCTTTTGGTCTGCAATAGCTGAAAAGTGTCAACGTATGCCGAAACATAAAGAAACGAGATGTGAAGAGAGCATTACTATGTTTTGTTCATTTGTATAAACGTCTTGTAGGAAGGGTTCAGTGCCTTACATTGTGTCTCTTGTGACTTCCATTACCTTACATTGTGTCTTATGCGCCTTACATTACCTTACATTTTGTCTTATGCGCCTTACTTTACCTTACATTGTGTCTTATGCGCCTTACATTACCTTACATTGTGTCTTATGTGCCTTACTTTACCTTACATTGTGTCTTATGTGCCTTACTTTACCTTACATTGTGTCTTATGTGCCTTACTTTACCTTACATTGTGTCTTATGTGCCTTACTTTACCTTACATTGTGTCTTATGTGCCTTACTTTACCTTACATTGTGTCTTATGCGCCTTACTTTACATTACATTGTGTCTTATGCGCCTTACATTACCTTACACTGTGTCTTATGTGCCTTATTTACCTTACATTGTGTCTTATGGCGCCTTACTTTACTTACATTGTAGTCTTATTGTGCCTTACTTTACTTACATTGTGTCTTATGTGCCTTACATTTCCTTACATTGTGTCTTATGTGCCTTACTTCCTTACAAGTGTCTTATGTGCCTTACTTCACATACATTGTGGTGTTCTTATGCGCTTACATTACCATTACTACTGTGTCTTAGTGCTTACTTTACCTTACACTGTGTCTTATGTGCCTTACTTTACCTTACATTGTGTCTTATGTGCCTTACTTTACCTTACATTGTGTCTTATGTGCCTTACTTTACCTTACATTGTGTCTTATGTGCCTTACTTTACCTTACATTGTGTCTTATGCGCCTTACTTTACCTTACATTGTGTCTTATGCGCCTTACTTTACCTTACATTGTGTCTTATGCGCCTTACTTTACCTTACATTGTGTCTTATGTGCCTTACTTTACCTTACATTGTGTCTTATGCGCCTTACTTTACCTTACATTGTGTCTTATGCGCCTTACTTTACCTTACATTGTGTCTTATGCGCCTTACTTTACCTTACACTGTGTCTTTTCATTGTCTTTTCAGTCAGCGTTACCGTTGGTGGTAGACAGTACCTCCTCGGGCTTTACGACACTGCGGGGCAAGTGAGTATAATAATTCTGTGTATGTTCTCAATGAATATTTTCTTTTTTTCTCCTTCTATGGTTCTCATGTACAGCGCTACCTCAACATACAATATTTTTTTTTTTTAACCATAAACTTTTTATTGGTCAGATATAAAGTAGTACAAACAGAGTACAGTATATGTCATTGTAAGACCAAATTTCAACTTTTATCCCCAAAACACAACCCAGCCCACCTCCCAAATCCATCTCCAGATTCAGAGCAGTAAATATCCATTACAATCACATAGCAATGCAATATTAATAACATTCAGTTCTTGTCACAATAAAAATTGTACCTGGCTGTCGGACGGCCTCCATCCACACAACTGCCATAGACACAGTCCCAGGAACCTCTACACCGAGATCCCCAACACCCTCTGCCTAACTAAGTTCGGTGCAGCAAGACCAGAAGTATCCAGCCATTTAGCCCATATTTTATTATACTTAAGTTTGCCTCCTCTCTTATAATACACCCCTCTCTCCAGAGCAATCAGCCAGTTCACTTTATTAACAAACTCCTGTGCTGACGGAGGTTCTGCATCCAGCCACTTTGTCGCTATTAATTTCCTCGCCATAAATAAAAGTCTAGATATTGCGATTTTCTCAGCCTCTGAAACCGTTAAGTCTCCTACATATCCCAAAATACAAACCAACGGATTCATCTCCACTGTAATTTGAAAAATACGCTGGATCAATTGGACAATAAAAATCCAATATCGCTCTAGTTTAGGGCATGCCGGGAACATTGCATCGGGAGGCCGGGTGCAATGAAACCTTTACACAGAGGAGGGCCCGAATTCCCAAATTTTTTTAGAAATAGAGGAGTTCTGTAACTCGAGTTTAGAATAATTGAGAGATTGATGCTGTTACTCACGAAATCAATGGTATGGTCCCGTTCTCTCCCAAATATTAGGCTCTATAGGCCAATATCTCCTTCCCCCTACTACGAAAATTATTGGGTTTCTAAAAAAAAGTTTGCCAAAAAAAGTTTATATAAAGTGGATATCAGCCTTCGTTGTTTTGATGTTTTTGGGCAAAACATCAATATTATTTGATTTCATGCCCGTGCAGCCCTATTCTGCCGGACCATCTCACCCCCCATGTCTCCCAAAAATGACTCTGAGACATAGATTGGATGATTGGCCAAGCAGCCACTTTATTAAAAAACATTAAAACAAAACTTTTTAGAAACAAATGAGTTTTACCCCTTTTTATCCCCATTCGACCGTCATAACCCCCTTTTCAAACAGACCTTCCTAGTTAACATTTGGGGCTGAGGCCTTTGGGAGTTCCCAAAACCCCCCCGCCCAAAGCCTGGCACCATTCTCCAACAGTACTTCCCCCTCAGCCATCCACCAAGCGGGGCACCAAAACCCCCTTTGGTGGCTCCCACTTTTCCCCCTTCTCCCAAGGACCACCCCTGCGGACCCCAAAACCTTTCCCGCCAGCCCTTTCATTCCAATTAGGAGCCAACCCGAAACCGGGGTCCCCACCAATATTCACTCCCAAGGACCCCCTTCCCGCCATAGCAAGCGACTCATGCCCCTTTAGGGGCCCCCCCCCCCCCCCCCCCCCCAACCCAACGCTCTCCCCAAAAACCCTCTCCAATGCTTAACGACCAAAAATCCAACCTATGATTCGGTGGACCCTCCCCCAAAAGTCACCCGTTCCGGTCTCCAATTCTGTGACGCCCCCCAAACCCCCATTCCGTGTAAAAAAAACGTGCGACAGTCCATTACTTTTACCCGGCCCGGTTAAGACCATGCCCGCCCCCGCATGACGCCAGACCACCACCATAACATATCGGCCCAAACAGTTATAAACCGGGACTCCCTCCATAACCGCAAAAAATGTACCTAAGCCCCCAAATTTAAATTTCCCCGGATCGGGGAGCCCCCAAGTCATTCCCCCCAACATGAAATACCAGAGTCCGGAGGTCGGTCCCACTGGGATTTTCCCTGGAACGCCGGAAAAAACCTGGTTCCTCCCATTCCAGGCCACGATCCACCGGATGCGCCGACCCCGGGGTTTGCCCAATGGGACCCTTTGCTCGCAAAGCGCTGCTGTGCCCCCCAATGCACAAAAAAGTGGCCCAAAGATCAAAAAGATGGACCACTAAAAACAAAGACAACTTAAGATAAAAAGCAAAAGGCCACACTCGTGAACCTTTAAAACCAGAGCTGTAATTGTCAAACTACCCCTTTTTTCCAGCTCCTTGGCCATTCCCTGACCTGCCCCCCCCTTTTCCCCCTTTTCAAACTTGAGGCCTTGAGCTAGATGCGGCCGGATGTAAAGTCGGAAAGATCGACTCCACCTCCCTTTCCCCTTAAGTTGTTAAACCCAGCCCAAAATAGCCCCTTTCTTTGGGCCGTCAATCGAGAGGGGTGGGGGGCGAATTGGGGAGGGTCCAAAAACCCAAATTGACAAACAAGGTGGGAAAAACCGATGGTTTGGGAAAACCGAGATAGAAAGACCCATCCTCATCCCTAAAAAAGGGGCCCCGGGCTGCCCAGAGCACCTGCTCAGTATTTACCCAGCATCGACGGGGCAATTATCGCCCTTGCACACGACCCAGCGAACTCCTCTCCCCTGCCCCTTTGATCCGTCTTAGATTATAATCCAAGAAAAACCCCCGTTTCCCAAAGTAAAACTCCTCATTGCGTACCCCCCACCCCCGTTTACTAAAAAAACTAATTCCCAATACGCAATGCCCCAAAGAACCCCAAACGAGAAGGCTACCGAACACCCCTCCCCCCAAACCCGATGAACACACCCCCCCCGGATCCCGACCCCAAAATTTGTTCCGCAAACTGAAACACCCCCGGGGCCTCCCATCCCTGGCTGCGCCCTTCCAAAACCCTTTTATGCCTGGTGACACAAAATGACTTGTCACATCCCTAATCCTTGCCTTAAAAAAAAAAGAAGCCCAAAAACCAGCCGGGAAACCTTAGACACCGACCCCCCCTTTTTGCCGTGGCCAATAAAGCAGAAAGAGCAATCGCCCTTTTTATCGAGCCATCGCCGAGACCCCCCAAACCAGCGCTCCCACAATACCCGCAGGAGTACGATTCCCACGTCCCCCACGACCTGAACAAGATCGCGGTATGTCCCACGCCCCACAGTTCCTTGGGGCATTCCCCGAGGGGCCGCTGCATCGGAGCCGGGCCCGAAACCGCTGCACTTTTTAAGAGATAGACGTCACCCAAAATCGTTCTGAACCCCGGCAGTAAACACCCACAACCCACGGTTCAAACCAGGCAGCGTAGAACTAGCCCCCGAAGCAAATCGACCAGGCGGGGGGGAAGCGACAGAGTGTTAAGGCCTGCACCCCCCCAAATTGTCGAAATGGAACCTGCCCTTTTTTCCCCCAAAAATTTCTCCCGCAAGTACAATTGGAAAGAGCTAAACAGGCCAGTTCCCACCAAACCCTCCTCCCCCACTTGGCCCAGCGCGGCGCTCATAAATTTGGGAGAAACCCCTTTTCCCTCCCCCGCCGGGCCCGGGAAAGATATCAAGTCCGTGTTACTCACTGCCAACCCAAATATCATGTGACCAAAATTTATTGCCAAAAAGGAACTCCCAACTCAAAGGCCTCCTTAGTCAACCCGTTAACTGTTTAAAAATGATGCGGCCCTCGTACCCGGACGTTGCACCCGACAACTGCGACAAAACCCTTTCCCCTCGGGATAATAGACAAGGAAATTTTTTTCCCAAACAATGATTGAAACCCCCTAAGTGATCTTCCTCAATGCCAAGGCCCCTTTTAACCTCCCCTTTCAACGACTGAAAATTCTTTCCGGTAACGGCTTCCCCATTGCCTCGGGAATCTATTGGCCCCCAAAAAATTCAGGTGGTGGGGAGGACCCTCCCTCTTGTGGGGCCAAGGGACCCCCCAAAATGACCCGCCATCCATTGCATGTTAGCCAGCAGCGACCCCCCACCCCCAGAGTCCCCTGGGCCAAAACAGAAAAAAACATCCAAAAAAATGGATATGGATGAAACCCTGGTACTCCCTCACCACCTTTCCAAAAAAGGGGTGAAGTCTAAAATACGAACAAGAGATGGTCATCCCATCGGCAAAAAACCTATCCGCAAAAAAATTTTCCTCCCCCTAACACCCCAACAACCCTCACATGTCCGATGAACGGCAGCAACCCGAAAGCGCTCTATATCGGTCTTGCCATGGGCCCCTTTTCCCTATCGCCGCAAACCCCCGAACCGCGGTCAAAAGAGGTATTCAACCGACCGGTGCCGGGGGCAAATTATCATTAAATGATAAAATTTTTGGGGAAAGACAAGTGGTGATAAAACGAAAAAATTGTTTGGTTCCTTCTTTGGAACCATCCCAACGGGGAGACTATAAAAACCGAACAAGGGGGGGCCTCCCCAAAAGGACCCGCCAAACCCGCCCAATGAACCCCTTTAGCAGTTCTCTGAAACACCTTTGGTTTTAAAATGGAGATCTCAAATTCTTTAACGTGAACGGACATTGTGCGCCCGGTGGGGAATCCTAAAATCAAAAGTGAAACCCTACGAATAATAATGCACCCCCCTATCGGAACCCATTTAGATCCCGGGGACCATGCGGCCACTTCACGGAGTCTCCCCTGGCCCGCTCCTTTAAACCCCCCCCTCGCCGGAAGCCTTTGGATGTCCATGAGAGGTCACGCGCGACAGAAAGTGTGTTGAAGCGACAACTGCCCCCGAATCTCATGGCTGTGTTGAAATGCCCGCAGACCCAGTCTTGCCCTGTGGTTTGAGCCGCCACCTGAAGCGGCTCCCCCCCTATGCCGGAACCTCGGGGCCCCTTTCCTGAAAGGAAATGCCGTACCTCGTCGGTGCCATAACCCTTACCACGTCCCAGTCCTTTGGTCCCGGTATGGAAGGGCGAATGCCCTTTCCCTGCCGGAAATGTCTCGTATCGAAGCCAAGCCTGGCCCCCCTTACTCTATAAGTTTACGATTGCAAACTATATAGCAGAACAACCCCCAAAAAATTCTGCGGGTTTCTCCCAATCAACTAGCAAATTGCAATGCCTGCAACCAATTCTGAAACGTTTGCGGTATAAGCCCCCATCTCTTTTTTTCCTCTTCCTCCTTTACCTAAATCCCTTTTCCCTTTTTTAAAATTGAATTTTTTCCCGAGGAGGTGGGAAAAATCTCAACATATATCCCGCCAATCTTTTTTCTCACTCCCCTTCTTCAAAATGGCTCCCAAACGGACCTCAAAACATACATTAAATCACCCTGCCCTATCATCAGTCGCCAACTATCAACCTTGTCCAAAATCCGTCTGAACCGACACCGCAAATCCCGAGCCCAAACCCCCTAGAGCTGACCCCCTTCCCATCTGGGAGGGGGGGTCCCCCCCCCCCGACATCAAAGAAACCCCCGCCGTACCGGGGACACCGGGGCCCCCCTGCCCCATGGCCCGGGAAAACCCCCCATGAATCCCAATACTCCGCGCCCAATCCTGCCCCTTCCGGAACCGGGGGACTACGGAATGGGCCCGACCCAGACCTAAACCCTGCCCCACCCCCCCCCCGGGGGATACAAACCGCATGGAACATGATCCCAGGCTGTATGGGAGCTGTGATCCCGCCAGCCGTGCCCCACCCATCCCTGAACGAAAGTCCGTGTCCTCCGTTTCCCTGGCTACCCCCCTCTCTGCCTCCCTTGCGCCTGGCCCCGAACCCAAGCGGAACGTTGACCGCATCTGTGACGAGTGATCCCCGATGTGCTCTCTTTGCCCTGGATACATCTAGAGCGCCCCTCTCCCCTTGATCCTGGCGCCGGGGGCCGACATCCGCGCCGTGTCCATAACGTCCACCCAACCGAAAAAACCCCTGACCGCCACTCCTTTTGCGATTTCTGGTGAGGGCCCGACGGAACCCGCCAGAACCGCTACCGTCTCCCGGTCTCTACGTCGACAGGGGCCCGGCAACTGCCCCCCCGGGACGTGGAGGGCTCCGTGTCCTTGGGCCGCCGCTTTTCTGATTTTTTTCCCGACCGACGGGGCGGGGCACGGCCTGCCCCCTCCCCCCGGCCTGAAGGGTCCCTTGAGGGGTCTGTGGCGCATGCGGGGCCCTGGGGTAAAATCCCGGGGTTTGTCGGTTGGTGGCTAGTGCGGGCCTGGGGGGCCCAGGGCCCAAAAACTCCCCAGGGGGGCAGGGGGGAAGGCCCGTTCCCCCCCCCCCTCGCTACCGCACCTGTTTCTCCAGCCTCCTGCCCCTGTCGTGGGGTTTTCTCTAAGCTGTCCAATAGCCATCTACTGACGCAAAAATCCCAAACTAACCCCCGGGCCCCTGCACGCACAGAGACCATTAATTGTTCTGCGCCCAATGTTCTGCGCCGGCGGCGGTTTTTAACCCCCCCTCCCCCTCCGCGCGTACACGCCCCCCCCCCTTCACTTGCAGGAAGGGGGCGCCGTGTATGTGGGCCCCCCCCAGGGGGCTTCCCCGTCGGCCCCGTCGGATGGGCCATTTTATGTTGAGACCCTAACTCAGGAAAACTGGTGTTGGGGTTCCAAAGCTCAAAATGTCACCAAAAATAATGGGAAAAAAAAAATTTGAGACAATGAGGCAGAACTAATCCAGATAAAAGAGCTTAAAGGGGTTGTTCACTCAAGGGTTTCTTTTTTTGTTAAAGTCTTGCAAAAACAAGTCACTTTGCAAAATTTGTCCTTTTCGGTTTCCCTACCCATTCCTAGTATCCCCTTTGTATGGCTGATCAGCTCTCAGGTTGCTTAGCTAAAACTGTTTGATCTCTCACGATAGGTGCAGCAGGTTGCTATAGCTACAGACCTGGCTTCTACTGCAGCCTAGTAGAAGCCAGTAAACACACCCCTGAATTCAAAATGAAACCAAGAACACAGGACTGAGGCGAGATGAATCAATGTAATGAGACAACCCCTTTAAATATAATATCAGAAAAAGCTGCTGGAAGCTGGAAATCATTTTCTATTTTAGGATAGATGCTTCTTTGGGTCATGTACTTTATGCACAATGTATCAGAGAAAAGAAAATGTTTCCCTCAACTGGTGCCCAAAGGAGCCGCTTATGCTAGCAGATATAAAGAGCGTACAGGACATGTAGAGAGGCTACAAGACTGCCAATCACTGCATGTACTTCACTAATGCATGTAAGAGCAGTACAGGACATGTAGTACTGAACTGTACTGTAGAGAGGCGCTACTAGACTGCCAATCACTGCATGCACATAACTAATACATGTAAGAGCAGTACAGGACATGTACTACAGCACTGTACTGTAAAGAGGCGCTACTAGACCACCAATTACTGCATGCATCTCACTATGTACGGAGGTAGTATTGACGTATTGGAGGCGTACTGGGACCCAATCACTGCATGCCTCAAATACATGTAGAGCAGTACAGGACAGTAATACTGTATTAGAGAGGCGCTATAGACCACAATCACTGCATGCACCTCACTAATACATGTAAGAGCAGTACAGGACATGTAGTACCGCACTATAGAGATGAGCTACTAGACCTTCAATCACTGCATGTACCTCACTAATGTAAGAGCAGTACAGGACATGTAATACCGCACTGTAGAGAGGCGCTACTAGACTATCAATCACTGCATGTACCTCACTAATGTAAGAGCAGTACAGGACATGTAATACTGAAATTTTAGAGAGGCGCTACTAGACCACCAATCACTGCATGCACCTCACTAATACATGTAGGAGCAGTACAGGACATGTAGTACTGCACTGTACTGTAGAGAGGCGCCACAAGACGACCTCAGTTGCAGTTGTATAAATCTATATGCAATGATCGCTGCATTGTGGCAGCAGTAGACAGCAAGCATTTTATAATTTAGTTGTTGGTCGTTAGGGGGCAGACTGCTGACACCACTTATGTGATTCTGTCTGCTAGGACTGTTAATGGGGTCACTTAGGACATTGGAAGCATTTCTTTTATGCGGATGTAGGGGTATTGCCCTCTTTGGTGGGACCTCCGCGTGTATCCTGTGCTGAAATCCATGTGGAATCTGTGTCCCATTATATTTTATTTTGGTTGTTTTCAACATAGGCTTGTAAATCCACTGTGCGGAAGAAGAAGAAAAGTGACGTCAATTATTGACCTGCTCTTCACACAGAAACTGCTTTAAGCAGGCAGATGAGGATTAGCCTCATTGAATAGAGCTGCTGCATCCTAATCTCTGACAAAATCCGCCACACACAGTGGAAATCCATTGGAAGAATCTATTCTGATTTCTGCCATGGATACATGATGGATTTTTCTGATGGGAAAATCCACTGTGTGCTTGGAAACTTCTGGGCAGCTTCAGCTCTGTTCACACTACCAGCCAATGCCTTTTTTCAGGCAGCAAGCTACGCTGTTCTTCCTGTCAAAATGACAGAGACCTTAAAGGGGTTGTCCCACCATGCTGTTTCAGAGCCACAAGCCATTTTAGATTCATGCTTCCTCCTTCTTCCTGGTTAGGCTGTGGGTGGTTCTATAGCAGTGATAAGCATATCAGCTCCGTATTCCCAGCTCTTCTAAAAGCACTGACATGAAATCAGGATATCTTATATATGAGCTCTGAAGATCTCTGCTCTAAAGTAAACAAAAGTAAGTAGTCTCCTTTGTTTGTTAGCGAGAACACATTCTGTTCTCAAGCCAACTGGCCATCTTGTGTGCCGACCTGTGGTGACATCATTCCCTGCTCTCAGGTGCCAAACTGTGTACTGGGAGCAGATAAAATCTCTTATCTTCTCAACAAAGCCACAAAAACAAAGCAATATATTTAGAATAAGTCTTCTTGTACCGGACCCTACATGTTCACAGCTAATCTTTGTAATGATAGAACCCCTTTCACAGAACATAAAAGACCCTTTTACGGGTTTGTTCATACGGCGTGTTGGATCTGATTTTGTATCCGTTTTTAGATGTGTGTTTGGATCCGTGTTTCGGACCCTAAACGGACCCAAACACATCTAACAATGTGCAGTGTGATTTACATTGCTTTCAATGTAAACACGCATCAACGTTCATACGAGTGGTAACCAATACGTGTCTCATTGCGTCTTTCTGATGTGTTTTTCAGATCTGTTCAAAGAATTGTCATGTCAATTCTTAATCCGAAAGACGCAGCAGACGCCCTATGTAAAACTACAGGGTGCGATCCTGCTGCAGCCAAAACGCAGCCAAACACACACCTGCACGTTTGATGCGTTTTGGATGCTATTTACTCAGTGCATTTGGATGCGTTTTTGGGTTCCAAAACAGATCCAATACGCTGTGAGGACACACACTACAAGTGGAATCAATTGGGCTCCTTTGGTGTCCATCAATTTACAGATTATTTTAAGTAAATCATGACAGTAGTTTGAACACAGCCTAAACTCCATAGAAACATACACTGAAACATAGTTGTGACTTTAGAAATCAAATTCTCAAACATAGTACAGCAGGCACCACAATCCATGCAAGCATTGGACTAGTGGAATGCTTAAAATGCATTACTGCTATCCTACATGTGTAAAACAGTAGGTTTTTAGTGCACAGTTTGATCAACTTGCATATGCCCACCTACTGCCTCAAGGTAACCACATCGGACAAGTCCCTAACTCTTAGGCTATTTTCACACGGCTTATTTTGGGAGCATTTCCCCCATGTATTGTGAGTGTATGCACTTTAAATACGGGCGAAAATGCCCCCAAATCATTAAGGTAATCCCGTTCTCATAGAGAACTATGTTTAAACCTCATCCCCCCGTGTTTTACAATACGACGTATTGTGGCCGGGGGGAGATAATTACTTGTGTTTTTCACGGTGCTTACGCGGCGGGGAAATTGAAGTCTTGGGCCGCGGGTGCCGGCCCCCTGCGAGATCGGTGCGAGCTCCCGAACCCCGGCGTTTTTTCGGAGGTACTGTCCCTGCAATTGCTGTGTGAACATAGCCTTATGCCTCTCTGTGGGGCCAAAGCCACCATACATTCAGGGCATCAGGATCCATTCACACTGATTATAAGGAACTGATGCCGCAAGGTGGAGAAAGTGCATGGCTTAGATGGAGGCACTCCACCAAATCCAAGAAATAAAAACACCTGAGAATTTGCTTTGTGCAGTCACAACAGTGTGCAGCAGTCTGAGGGAGCAGGTTTAGGTTTTTTGTTGTTGAATAATGCATTTGGAGGAGTGGCTGTCTCCATTTAAGCCATGCATACCTCCCACTTGGCTGCATGAGGTCTTTTTTAATTAGTGTGAATGGATCCTGTTGTTCTGAATGTATGGTGGCTTTGGTCCCACAGAGAGGCATTAGAGTAAGGGACTCGCCTTATGAAGTTACCTTGACGCACTAAATGAGCATACCTAATTTGATCAAAATGTGCACTAAAACTTTTTGCTTTATGCATGTGTAAAGGAGAGCAATAATGCGTTTTAAATGTCCCACTAGTCCAATTAGGGCTGTGGATTCGGAGTCGGTGCCTATTTTGCAGGAGTTGGAGTCATCATAAAATGGACCGACTCCGACTCCCAAACTATATAATGAGTTGGTCCAGTTAGTTCGATGCAAAGAGCAAGAGGACTTGGGTCCGGCCAGTGCTACTGCTCCCATATCTTCAGCCTTATCACATGAGGAGTGTAATTGATGACATGGATCAGGCAAAGCGCTGCCCCAGGGGAAAAGATTATGCTCCCATGGCAAACAGATTTCAGTAAAATTTTTCACCTGCTTTCAAAGAAGTAGAAGAGTTCAACCATTCATCAAAACTGACTGTGGCTGAGGCAATTTCTTTATACCCTGACATTGTTAGAGATGTTGCTCCTGTGGTCACCGCTTTGCCCTCAACCCAAGTTAGTGTAGAGAGGCCGTTCTCTAGCCTGGAAATAATGAGATCAGATGTGAGGACATGTAATGCAGGATCTGATGGAGGCAATACTATTTCTCAGAACAAATTCAGAGACATATTTACAATTGTTTTGTTTTCTAAAGTTATATCCTATAAATATATTTTACACTGACAAGCAAAAGGGTAACAATGTTTTGAACTTGTGACTTTCAGGCTCCATATCTCTCCATCCAAGTACAGCTTTGTACATGAGGCTACTGTAATTTTATATACACTCATCTTACCAATCTTATACATAAATTTGACTTGCAAGTATTTAGCATCTGCTTAGTTCTGCAGATTCTTTCCTGTAACTGCATTGTTACTGTTTTGCTCCTAAAAAATCAAACTGTTATTTTTTTTATTATTTTGTAATTCCACCTTTTGGTTTTCAATACTGCCTGAATCCTTCTGGGCTCTGAATCAGATTCAAGCATGTCTTGACTAAAATCGGATCCCAGGTCTCTTCTACACATTCCCAATGTTGGTGCAGACTGGACTTGGATACAAATGCAGCTTTTTCTTCAACTCTACCCACAATTGTTCAAAAGATCAAAACATTGTTACCCTTTTGCTTGTAAGTGTCTGTTCTACCTAAATAGCTTGATCATTGTATCATAAGGTGATAAACAGCCTGATGTTACCATTTTACTACAGTAAAGTTATTACTTAAACATGCGCCATGTATGAGGGAGTCGGAGGTTTGGGAAATTGAAGGAGTGGGGGCTTTGGCTTGCCGGCTCCACAGTCCTGAGTCCAATGTCTGTCTGGGTTTTAGTGCCTGCTACATGCGTCTGTACATTGTTTTGAGAATTTGCTTTCTGCAGTCACAACCATGTGCACCAGTGTCTATGCAAAAATTGGAAGTGCGGGACTATTTTGGGATTTATTTATTTTTTTTAAATTATGCATCGGAAAAAATAAAAATGGCCATATATTGTGAAGATCTTGGATTTTACATTTACTAACCCTAGAACCAGTAACACGTATGGATCTTCCTTCTTTATGGGCCTTAAGCAAAATCTAGCAAACCTGAAACTGGCAGCTCCACATTAGAATTCTAGGGGGACTATCCCATTAAATGTCAGGTAAGTTTTTCTCAAACCAGTCCTTGGAAATTAGACTCAATCCGTCGCGGCTGGCGCATGGTTCTATAGCTTAATCTCTGTCATCTGTCATTGTAGTCACTTAGAAATGAATGGGTGGACTGTTTTATTACCCACCGCCGTGGAAAAAGGAATTTCGACAACTGCATACAAGGATCTCATTTTTGCTGGCGATTATCCTCTCCACTGAACAGTTGTGCTGTCGGAGAGCAGATTATGCAGGAGCGCAGTCTGACTGAATTGCTGGGCTTTACATATTGAGATGTGCTGCACTGATGTGTCTCCGGAATAGCAGCCGATCAGTAGTAAGTGGATTTCTCCGGTGATATTCCTCGAAGCACTGGCATGCATTCAGCAGTGGAATCGAAATTGTAATTCCATAATGTAAGGCTGCCAATCCTTGGAAATATTTTCACTATTTTGTTTTTATTAATTTATTAATGATATACAGTACATATACATGGAGCATGGGCGGGGAGGCCTTGAAGAGGTTGTCTCACTACAAGGATTGCTGCTTTTTATGTTAAAGATCTTGCAAAAACAAGTCACTTTTCAATATATGTCCATTAACAGTTCCTACTATTCTGATATCCCCTCTTGTATGGGCTGCTATCAGCCTCTCAGGTTTCTATTAGCTACAGACCTGGTTGATCTATCCTGATAGGCTGCCAGCACCGGTTGCTATAGCTCCAGACCTGGCTTCTACTGCAGCCTAGTAGAAGCCAGTAAACACGCCCCTGAATTCTAAATGAACCCAAGAAAACAGGACTGAGGTAAGATGAATCAATGCAGCGAGACAACCTCTTTAAACCATAATCATCATCTTCGTTAAAGGGGTTGTCCACTTTGTGAGAAAATCAAAGCAGCAGCTTCTGGGGCACAAGGAAAAAAAAAAAAAACACATATACTCCCCTGCCTCCAGTCCCCGCTTCTCTCCAGTTTTCTGATTTCATTCTGTCACTTCCAAATGGGGACATCAACCCTGCAGTGCTGCCATAAATTTCCCCTTA
>JAODAL010055056.1:0-24222 GCA_025379985.1 Phyllomedusa bahiana | reverse complement strand
AAAAAAAATAAAAAACCCAAATTTGTAAATAGAGGTTTCCAACCCCCCCCCCAAAAAAATAAAAAAGGGATGGCACCAAGTGAGCCTTTAAAAAGAGAAGACCCAAATTTATATAAACGGAGAAAAAAATTTGAAATGCCCCCCGTTTTCCATATATAGCTAATATGAAAAAACCCCACACAAATTTATTATCGGGAAAGGGGCTATTAGTTTTTGGCCCAAATTTTTAAAAGGTTTCCTAAAGGGGGTTTATTTTTTTTGGGGACAAACCCAAGGTAAATTTTCAAAAGGGGTTTGAAAATGGGTGTTTTTTAGTGTTTTGACATTTCTTTTCCCCTAAAAATTTAAAGCAAGATATATTGGGGAACAACTAATGGGGGGGTTTCCATGCCTTTATGTACAAATTTTTAGTGAAAAAATTGTGGGTTTCCTATTTTTCCCCTTCCACTTTCGGGAAATTTTAAAAATCCCCTTTAAGGGAACTATAATTTTTGGGACTAGTAACGTCATTTTTTTTTAAAAATTTTCCCATGCGGAAAAGGGTATGTAGGGCAAAGAGTGGGCTCGTTAGAGTGGGAATTAGTGAACACAAATGGGCCCAAAAAAGAAATTAAAAAAATTTGGGAGCAAAAAGAAAAAAAAGAAAAAGCATAGGGGGGGGGGAACAGCGCTACCCAAAATTTTTTGGGAGCCCAAAAACACACAGAAAACGTTTTAAAGTGGTGTGTGTTAGAAGGATCCCTGTAAAGGGACCCTTTTTTTAAAAAAACCCGACTGTTTCAACGTAAAAGCTTTTTGGTTTAGTAAACTTCAAAAAAAAATTTTAAAAAAGGGTTTTAAAAATGAGATGTTTAGTTCAGATGTTTTTTATAGGTAGTTTTATTTATATTTGGGAGTTTATAGTTGGTGGGTTTGTTGGGTTTTAATTTTGTTTGTTTTTTTTTAAAATGTAGGAATGGTAAAATTAGAGTTGGGTTTAAAATGATGCATGGGGAGTTATTTTGGGTTTTATTTGGGGGAAACTTTGGGTTAAATACTTTTTTTTCTGCTTAATGTGTTCAAATTCAGTGAGTGTGATCTGACTAGGGCAGGGGGGGGCCCTGAAAAAAAGGGGAAAGTGTTTTCCCAAAAACTTTGGAGCTGTGGGGCAAAAATGGAGTTTTGGGGGCCCTCCACATCAGTCAGCCCCGGAAGAGATTGCTTACCACTGACAAGTGAAATGTTGAAAATGCTTTTGATTGTACCACGAAATATACGCAAATTTTATAAATCCCCATTTTGTGTGAAAAAGGGGTGATTTTTTTTTATAAGGGCATGAAACCCTTTTCCATTGTTTTTCCCGTAAGCTAGTAAAAAAGCAGAAAGTTTTTTAAATGAAAATTTTTTTGTTTCTTTGTTTGTTCCCAAAAAGGGTTTTTTTTTGTTTTAAACAAGGTGAAGAGAAAATCGGTTGCATGATTGAAAAAAGGGGTTCAATTTTACAAATTAAAAGAGATATAAAATTTAGACAGCATTTTAAAATTTTTGGGAAGCTGCTACGGAGATGCATTTGGAGGAAAAAGTTTTTATCGTTTGAAGAAGTTATGGGTGGGAGAAGTAAAGACTCGGCCGCAGTGGGGGGGGAAAGCAGGGGTGATAGTACTGATACACAAAAATTCTCCATGTAAAATCCTTGCGTGTGATTCTGATGATGTGGGAAGGGTGCTCACGATGAAGGTAGACTCTCCAGCAGGGACTTTTAATTTGGTTAACGTATATGGCCGAAACAACCAGGATAACAAGTTCTATTGGGATCTGGAGACTAAATTAGTACGATTGGGAACCGAAGGAATCCTAATGGGGGGAGATTTCAATTGTGTTATGCATAATTATTATTATTTATTATTATTATTATTTATTTTATAGCGACATTGATTCCAGGGTGCTGTACATTCGAGGGGGTTACATACATTACATAAGTCAAACATTTACAATAGTGACAATCTCTGACTAACAACAGGTACAGAGGGAGAGGGGGCCCTGCCGCGAAGGCTTACAATCTACAAGGAAGGGGGAAAGAGACAGAAGGTGAGGGGCAGACATATTTGTGGGGTGTTATGACAGCGGTGTTATTCTAGGTCATAGGCAATCCTGAAGAGGTGGGTTTTCAGATTGCTTTTGAAGCTGGTGAAAGTTGGGGAGAGTCTGAGGTGTTGGGGCAGTGAGTTCCAGAGTATGGGGGAGGCACGAGAGAAATCTTGGAGACGGTTGTGTGAGGAGGACACAAGAGGAGAGTGGAGAAGAAGATCCTGTGAGGAGCGGAGAGTGCGTGAGGGGGAGTATCTGGAGATTAGAGCGGAGATGTATGGAGAGGTTATGTAGAGCCTTGTAGGTCAGGGTTAGTAGCTTGAAATTAATGCGCTGGGCAATGGGCAGTCAGTGCAGGGATTGGCAGAGGGGAGAGGCAGAGGAGTAGCGAGGAGAGAGGTGGATAAGACGGGCAGCAGAGTTGAGAATGGATTGAAGGGGTGCGAGAGTACTGGATGGGAGGCCACAGAGAAGGATGTTGCAGTAGTCGAGGCGGGAGATGACAAGGGCATGGACAAGCATTTTTGTAGTGATAGGGTTAAGGAATGAATGGATGCGACAGATGTTTTTCAGGTGGAGGCGGCAGGCAGAGGTGAGGGTTTGGATTTGGGGTTTGAAGGACAAAGCAGAGTCCAGTGTTATCCCAAGGCAGTGGACTTGCGGCACCGGTAAGAGTGTAGAGCCATTAACTATGATAGAGAGATCAGGTGGAGGGATGGAGTGAGATGGTGGAAAGATAATGAATTCAGTTTTCTACATTAAGTTTTAGAAGAGTGAGGGAAAAGAAGAAGGAGGATATGGATGATAGGCAATCTGGGATCCTGGACAGTAGAGCTTAATGTCTGGGCCGAGATGTAGAGTTGGGTGTCATCAGCTACAGGTGGTACTGGAAGCCTTGTGATGCTATGAGCTGACCCAGACCAAGGTTGTAGATAGAGAAGAGTAGTGGGCCTGGGACTGACCCCTGGGGGACACCAACAGAGAGAGGGCGAGGGGAGGAGGTGGTGCGGGTGAGAGACACTGAATGTCCGCTCAGTGAGGTATGAGAGATCCAAGAAAGGGCCAAGTCCTGTGATGCCGAGGGAGGAGAGGATTTTTTATGAGGAGTGAGGGGGTGGGACAGTGTAAAAGGGGAGGACAGGTCTAAGAGGAGAAGCACAGAGTAGTAAAGTGAGGTTTTGGGTTAATAGGTCGTTGGTGATTTTTGGTTAGGGCGGTTTCTGAGTGATGGGATCGGAAACCAGATTGCAGTGGGTCAAGAAGAGATTTGGAGGACAGATGGGAGGACATAATTCAGAAGATAGGAAAAAAGCGGACACTTCAACTCCGCTCCAGGAAAGAGGGAAGAGTCTGTTACTCAGGCTGAGTGACAATATGGGTCTGGTAGACACGTGGAGAAGGTTGAATCCGGCGGAACGGGAGTACACACACTTCTCGCACGCCCACAACTCCTGGTCCAGGTTGGACTACTTCCTGGCGGACTCCAAATTGGCAGGGGGGGTAGAAGTGGTTAATATAGGAGACCTGGTGATCTTGGATCACTCACCGGTGATTATTTCTCTACGAGAGAATTTCCTAGAGGGGAGTGACATCATCTGGAAACTACCCCCTCTTGCTGAGAGACGAGCTGTTTTTGGGGTTATGGTGCAGTGGTGGGAAGGAGTATGCGGAAGGATAATGAAGCGAAGTAGAGTCACCCATGCTTTTCTGGGACACTGGTAAGGCAGTGTTTTCGGGGGTAGAATTATGTTCCTATGTGACGCAAAAAAAAAAAAAAAAAATTGAAAAAAAAATGGTTTTGAGGGAGGCGATCGCGGCCCTGGGGAAGGCGTACACTACTTTTCTCTCGAGTTCATCTGATGAAAACAAAGAAAAATGGATGAAGTCGAGAGAAATCTTTGGATTACAACAAAAAAGAGTGGATTCGTTTTACCAGGATCAACTCCGGGTGTCACTATTCAAATTTGGGAACAAATCGGGGAAGTTGCTGGCCAATTTGGATAAGGGGAAGAGGGGGGTAACCAATAGTCTAAGTCTCAAATCAGGGGAGGGGAAGGTGATCAGGGAACCCAAGGAAATCAATAATCTCTTGCGAGAATATTATCATAAGCTTTACACTCAATCCACCTTTGACCTTGAAAAGGGGAAACAGTTTTTACAGCAGATCGACATACCTAATTTGTCGGATCAGGATAGGAACTTTATCAATGCAGAGGTAGATGAGGAGGAGTTGGCGGCGGTGATTAAGAATCTTCCCCCTAACAAGGCCCCAGGTCCTGATGGGCTCCCAGGTGAAGTGTATAAGCTCTTACAAGAGGAGTGTTCGACTCCGTTGAGGCGGGTATTTGGGGAAATCATCAAGAGCAAGGCTATGCTACAATCAGGAGACACAGCTTACATAAAAGTCTTACACAAAAAAGGAAATGACCTGATGGCGCCAGAATCATATCGTCCTATCTCCCTGATCAATCAGGATGTGAAGATTTTTTCGAAAATTTTGGCAAATAGATTGGCGATGTTAATGCCGAAGCTTATTGGGGAACGTCAGATGGGGTTCATCCAGGGACGGTCTGGGGTTAAAAAAAATCAGGACGGGACTGTCGGTGCTAGAACACGTAGAGCACGCTAGATTGGAGACAAAGACACCAGCATTGCTAGCTATCGATGCGGAAAAAGCATTCGACAACGTTAATTGGACATGGCTAGGGTTGGTCCTAGATAGAGTGGGTATTAGAGGCTTATTTAGAGATTATATAGAGGCCATGTATAAGTCCCCTGTAACGGAGGAGTGGATCCGCTGGGCCAACGCAAGCGATGATAGCTAAGCCACGCCAGGGAACGGAATCTAAGTAGCCCCCGGTTTTCACCAGAGCCCGCCGCAAAGCGGGATGGACTTGCTGCGGCGTGAGGCTACCAGGTCGTTACCCCTGACGTGACTGGCTTGCGATGGCGGCCGGGGTACAGCGTGGTACAGAAACGTAATCCGGAGGCGTAGTCGGGAACAGGCAGAAGGTCAGGGCAGGCAGCAGAGGTTCGTAGTCAGAGACAGGCAGACGGTCAGGGCAGGCGGCAAACAGGCAAGGTCAGGAAACGTAAGCGAGCGGACTGGCACACGGTAATCAACACAGAACTCCAATACTCTCTAAACGCACCAAAAACACACCAACAGACTGGCAGGAAGTGCTGGGGGCAGATACCTTAAATAGAACCAGTGCCCGACAATAAACCAATTATCGGGACACTGGCCCTTTAAATTTAGAGAAACCGGCGCGCGCGCGCCTTAGGCGGCCACGCGCACGACGGCCGGGAGAGGCAGGAGCGGCGTTCACTGGAGCGCGGCCGGGTAAGAGAGGTGGCGCCGAGGCCGGGCCAGCAGAGGGGTGGTCGCGGGCAGCCTCAGCCGCCGCGCCAGACCCCCTGCGAGCGGTGAGATGGTCGCGGGGGGCAGCGGAGCCCGCGACCCCCGTGACAGTACCCCCCCTTAGGTCTCCCCCTCTTTTTTAGAAACCTAGAGAGGAGGTCAGATTGGCCTCCGGTTCCCACGACCGCTCCTCCGGGCCCGAACCCCTTCCAGTCAATGAGAAAGAACCGCTTCCCCTCACTGTCTTCTGTGCCAACACTCAAAGATGTTATCAGAGTTGGCCACAGGAGAAGGCGAGACAGGTCCACAGGAGAAGCGATTCAGCACCACCGACTTGAGGAGAGAGACATGGAAGGAGTTCGGGATGCGCAGGGTAGGAGGCAGGCAGAGCTTGTAGGACACCGGGTTTAGACGTTACAATACCACAAAGGGACCCACGTACTTAGGACCTAACTTGTAGCTAGGCACCTTAAAGCGAATATATTTGCTGGATAGCCAAACCTTATCGCCTGGCTCAAATAGGGGCGGAGGCCTACGGTATCTGTCAGCCTGGACTTTAGCGCGAGCAGAAGCCCGTAGCAGGGCCTGTCGTGTGAGCTGCCAGAGAGCCTTGATGTCCTTTACTTGGGCATCCACAGCCGGGACATGACATGAGGTAGCAAGGGGGAGAGGCGGGCGGGGATGTAACCCAAACACGACAAAAAGGGGGAGGCCCCCGCGGATCCCGAATCTAAAGAGTTATAAGAAAACTCTGCCCAGGGAAGAAGATCAGACCAGTTATCTTGACGGGCGGACACAAAATGCCTCAAGTAGGTGCCCAACACCTGGTTAACCCTCTCAACTTGCCCATTAGTCTGGGGGTGGTATGCAGAAGAGAAGTCTAACTGGACCTGCAATGACCACACAAAGCCGCCAAAAATTTAGCAATACATTGGACTCCCCTATCTGAGACACTATGTAAAGGGAGACCGTGCAGACGGAAAACGTGACTGAAAAAATGTTGGGCCAGCTGGGGGGCAGAGGGTAACCCAGGCAGTGGGATAAAGTGAGCTATCTTGGAAAAACGGTCGGTCACGACCCAGATGACCGTGTTTCCAGATGAGGGTGGGAGATCAGTAATGAAGTCCATGGCTACATGGGTCCAGGGTTTTTCTGGCACAGGGAGCGGCTGAAGAAGGCCCGCAGGCTTGAGGCGAGGACCTTATTACGGGCACAGGAGGTGCAGGCTAGAACAAAGTCCCTCATGTCCTGAGCAAGAGTAGGCCACCAGTAATATCGGGAGACTAGTTGAAGCGACCTATGGACTCCTGGGTGCCCAGCCGTATGAGAAGAGTGTCCCCACCTCAGGATTCTAGGGCGCAAGGCCCGCCGCACATACGTCTTCCCAGGGGGTAGGTGCTGGAGGTCCACGGGGGCAGCCGTGACAAGTCGCTCCGGAGGGAACAATGTGCTGGGGAGGAGGCTCAAGACCCACCGTATCCGAGGAACGAGATAGAGCATCGGCTCTGAGGTTTTTCTCGGCCGGCCGAAAATGTAGGCGGAAGTCAAAACGGGCAAAGAATAATGTCCACCTGGCTTGCCGAGGGTTCAGGCGTTGAGCCGACTGAAGATACAAGAGGTTCTTGTGGTCTGTGAAAATGTCAATAGGGTGGCGAGCTCCCTCCAGCAGGTGACGCCATTCTTCTAGAGCCAGCTTTATGGCCAGTAATTCACGATCACCTATGGTATAGTTCTTCTCGGCAGGAGAGAATGTTTTGTAGAAAAAAACACAGGTATGTAGCTTACCAGCGGAGGATCGCTGCAGGAGGACAGCGCCGGCGCCGACTGAAGAGGCATCCACTTCCAGAATAAACGGACACTTAGGGTCTGGGCGAGACAGGACCGGAACCGAAGCAAATGCCGCTTTGAGCCGGTTGAAGGCTTCTAGGGCCTCTGGGGGCCAGGATTTGGGATTGGCACTCTTCCTAGTTTGGGCCACCAAGGGAGCCACAAGTGTAGAGAAGTGCAGGATAAATTGTCTATAGTAATTAGCAAATCCCAGAAAACGTTGAATGGCCCGAAGGCCCACTGGTTGTGGCCACTGCAACACCGCGGAGAGCTTGGAGGGATCCATCCGGAGACCCTTATCAGAGACGATGTACCCTAAGAAGGGTAAGCTGGCACGTTCAAAGAGGCACTTTTCAGGCTTGGCAAAGAGCTGATGAGTGCGGAGCCGCCTGAGGACCTGGCGGACATGGTGGCGATGAGTCTCGAGATCAGGGGAGAAAATGAGAATGTCGTCCAAGTAGACGATTACACAGATATAGAGTAGGTCCCGAAAGATCTCATTGACAAAGTTCTGAAATACTGCCGGGGCGTTGCAGAGGCCGAAAGGCATAACCAAATACTCGAAATGGCCGTCCCGCGTATTAAATGCCGTTTTCCATTCATCGCCTTCCCTAATGCGGATTAAATTGTAGGCCCGCGTAGATCCAGTTTAGAGAATATCTTCGCTCCACACAGGCGGTCAAAGAGTTCGGAGATCAAGGGCAACGGGTAGCGTTTTTTTATGGTAATTTTATTCAAGCCCCGATAGTCGATGCAGGGCCGGAGGGACCCGTCTTTTTTTTCCACGAAGAAAAAGCCGGCTCCAGCCGGAGACGAGGACTTACGGATGAATCCTTTGCGGAGGTTCTCCTTGATGTACTCAGACATCGCCTTGGTCTCCGGGATGGAGAGAGGGTAAACCCGGCCTCTGGGAGGAGTACAGCAGGTTGCAGGTCAATGGGACAATCATAAGGCCGGTGTGGAGGAAGAGTTTCAGCCTGGCTCTCCGAAAAGACATTGGCAAAGTCCCAGTATGGCGAAGGAAGACATGGAGGAGGCTTGGCAGACTTCCAGGAGGCGACTTGAGGAGTGAGTTGCAGCTTAGACAGGCAACGAGAGAGACACGCGGAACGCCAACGCATGACTTCACCTGTGCTCCAATCCAAAGTCGGGGTATGGTCCTGTAGCCAAGGAAGACCCAAAAGAATCTCCGAGGAGGATCGAGGCAGGACAAGAAATTGCAACGTCTCCTTGTGAAGGGCCCCAATTTGCAAGAACAGGGGGGCCGTACGGAAGCGGATAGCGTCCTTATGGCATTCGCCACTGACCGAGGAGACGAACATAGGTTTCTGCAACGGAGTCACCGGGAGACGAAACCTGGTCACAAGTTCGTGGCTTACGAAGTTTCCTGCAGATCCTGAATCAATAAAGGCGGTGGCCAGAAAGGTGCTGTCCAGAGAAGCACCAATATATACGGGCATGGTCAGACGGGGAGAGGCCGTTCTGACACCTAGGGTTGCCTCTCCTACGAGCCCTAGGTGCGGAAGTTTCCCGGGCGCACCGGACAGTCCCCAATGAAATGGCCAGAATCGCCACAATAAAAGCACAGCTGCTTCAGACGACGCTGAGAACGTTCCTCCTGGGACAGGTGGGCTCTCTCGAGCTGCATAGGTTCCTCTTCAGAGGCCGTTGGAGGAGGAAGGGGTGACCGCTGGAACGTGGGAGCCAAACGGGGAAAACGGCGTGGACGGACGCGAATATCCACTCGAGTGGCCAAATGGATTAGGTCATCCAAGGCAGCAGGTAGATCCCGAGCGGCGAGCTCGTCCTTCATTCGCCCCGAGAGGCCTTGCCAAAAGGTCGCCACCAACGCTTCGTTGTTCCAGTCCAGTTCCGAAGCGAGAGTGCGAAACTGCACCGAATACTGACCGACAGTGGAGTCGCCCTGACGTAGCCGGAGCAGCGCTGCGGCCGCCGAAGAAGTACGGCCTGGTTCCTCGAAGACGGTGCGGAACCCCCGGAGGAAAGTTTGGAGGTCCGCTGTCAGAGGATCCCCTCGATCCCATAGTGGCGTAGCCCAAGCCAAGGCTTCTCCAGACAAAAGGCTGATAATAAAGGCCACCTTGGCTCACTCTGTAGGGAATTGGTGCCCCATCATTTCGAGGTGGATGGAGCACTGGCTGATGAACCCACGGCACTTCTTGGGGTCTCCATCGTAGCGTGAGGGGAGTGGCAGATGCAGAGAAGGTCCCGAAGCCGAAGCAGGTAGAGCAATGGATGCCGGAGCTACGGATGCAGGTGCAGAGGCGGCAGCCGGTGGAGGCAGACGAGTCGCCAGGTTCTGCATCATGGCCGCAAGCTGGTCGATGCGTTGACTCTGCTGGGCGACAGCTGTAGTGATGTCCCGGAGATCAGGCAGAGGTACCCTGGCGGAATCCATGGCCAGTCTGTACTGTAACGGAGGAGTGGATCCGCTGGGCCAACGCAAGTGATGATAGCTAAGCCACGCCAGGGATCGGAATCTAAAGTAGCCCCCGGTTTTCACCAGAGCCCCCGCAAAGCGGGATGGACTTGCTGCGGCGTGAGGCTACCAGGTCGTTACCCCAGACGTGACTGGCTTGCGATGGCGGCCGGGGTACAGCGTGGTACAGAAACGTAATCCGGAGGCGAAGTCGGGGACAGGCAGAAGGTCAGGGCAGGCAGCAGAGGTTCGTAGTCAGAGACGGTCAGGGCAGGCAGCAAACAGGCAAGGTCAGGAAACGTAAGCAAGCGGACTGGTACACGGGTAATCAACACAGAACTCCAATACTCTCTAAACGCACCAAAAACACACCAACAGACTGGCAGGAAGTGCTGGGGGCGGATACCTTAAATAGAACCAGTGCCCGACAATAAACCAATTATCGGGACACTGGCCCTTTAAATTTAGAGAAGCTGGGTAAGAGAGGGGGCGCCTTAGGCGGGGCCAGGCAGAGGGGGGTGCGGGAGCGGCCACTGGCGCGGCCGGGAAGAGACCCCCCGGGGCGGGGAGCAGTGGGGGGGCGCGGGCAGCCCCCGTGACATCCCCACAGGCGAGGGTTAACACTTCTGGCTTTCTGTCATCGCCAATCTATTTGCAAAAAGGGACGAGACAGGGTTGCCCCTTGTCGCCTTTATTGTTCAATTTAGCACTGGAGCCCTTGGCGATCCATTTAATCCGATCCCCATTGTTTCAGGGGATTAAAGTAGGCAAGATAGAGAAAAAAAATGGATTTTTGTACTTACTGTAAAATCCCTTTCTCGTCCAATTCATTGGGGGACACAGCACCTTGGGTATAGGCCGTTGCCTTCGGAGGCGGACACTAGGCTGTCCAAACGAGTCGGGTCCGCCCTGGTGGACTATATCCCTCCTGCTGACGCCAGGCTGATCAGGTGGTACCAAAGCCGTGGCTGAGAGAGAAAGAGACACACCGAAACCCGGAAAACAAGACTAAGAGGGTGGGACCTGTGTCCCCCAATGAATTGGATGAGAAAGGGATTTTACGGTAAGTACAAAAATCCATTTTTCTCGCCAATCATTCATTGGGGGACACAGCACCTTGGGATGTCCAATAGCTGTCCCAGAGGGTGGGCAACTAGAAAACTTCATCAACAGTGACAAGTATCAGCCCACTGCTACCTGAAGTACCTTACGGCCGAGGGCTGCAGCAGCCGAGGCCAAGGCATGAGTCGGGTAGAACTCGGAGTATGGGCCGAAGCCCAGACGACAGCTTCACAATCTGCAAACGCTGAGGCCTGAAGCCGAACCCACCCGGCGATCCCAACTGCTCGAGAGGAGCGCGCCGTGACCTGCGTAACTATGGATCAGATCCGGCCGGCCACGGTGGCCAGAGGACGCCAAGGCCCCCAAGGATCCTCAGGAAAAACCAAGAGGACTGTGTGGACCTCAAGGACCCGAAACAGAGAGGCAGAACCGAACGGCCCTGACCATGCCTACCCAATGTAACAATCGTCCTCAAAGATGAGAGGACGAGGGGCAACAGAGGGCAGAATTATGTCTTCATCGAAACAAAACGATGAAACCATCCTAGGGAGACCTGACGGACTAAGACACAGAGCATCCTCGTCCTTCAGCAGACCCCAGAACAGGAGCCTGCAGATAGAGCTGCCCGTACAGACACTTGGTGGACAGAAGTGATGACCACCTAGAAGGCCACCTTCCATAAAAGTAAAAGGGGGATTGCTTCCCCATGCGAGAACGCAACCGCATAGGTTAACCGTCGGGTTGGGTGGGGAAAAGGAACCTGCAAGGGACCCAGTGCCTATGCGGGTAAAGGGAAAAAAAGGTTTCCAACAGGAGACCAGTTTTGCCAAACGGGTCCGAAGGACTGGGCGGCAGGGACCACGACCCTAATCCAAGGAGAAGGGCACAACTGGTATCCTCCTGGACTCGAGGCACTAGAGCTCTTGAGGAAGAAGGGCCCAGGGTTAAAACAGACGGGACAGACCAACCTGCCCCAGGACAGGACCAGCAAGACCACTGCCAACGCCAGGGGATTCCTGTCCCTGGCCCATAGCTCGGGCGCTAGGGATTGAGGTGAGACGTCACCATGTCGACGCCTCACGTACCCCACCTCCTGGCAGGAAGGCGACGCACTTCCGACGGAGGAGTGACCAAATTGGTTTTCCATCCCGGGAAAGGGGGGGTTGTGACCAGGATGTACCACTGCTGTGCCAGTGAAGAACCCTTGCAGTTAACTGAAAGAACTGCCCAGCCTCTGGAATTGGGTGGCCCCGGATGAACCCAATGAGAGCGCACTTAAGGAAACAGCTTGGGGATCCAGCACATTGACCTGACGACTGGCTCCCCCGAGTGACTAGAGACCCCGCGTCGTCCGGGAGCTGGGGACGGGGCCCCACCCCGGACCGCTGGCGTCTGTGGTGATGGCCCAGACATTGCAGAGACAGAACAAACCCTTCCTTGATGTAATACCGGGAAGGCTAGCCACCCGCCCAGGATGAGATGAGCCTGGGGTGGCAGGCGCACCACTGAGACAAAGGACATTGGAGACCTGCGCTACCGAGGCAGACTTGCCCACTGCAGGAAGCGAGCAAGGAGATGCGCAAAGGACCACGCCATGGAGGCGGTCCTCCAGCTGCCGAACCCTCGCATGCAACTCTAAAGAACATGCCGGGTGCGATACCGAAAAAGAGGATCGACTACGCGCTAAGCTTATAGATGGGAGAGAACCCTCTGGAACCTGAGTGAGAATAAATCATCCCTCGAAATTCCATCCCTAATGATGGAATCAGACCGGGATTGCCGCCAATTAATCATCCAGGCGAAGCGCGCTGCAAACTCCAGGGGATCCTGATGCAGGCGCAATTGAGGTGGGACCAACCCCCTGATGCAAAGAATCGTCAATAGGGGTGACAGGCGCTATATGAAGACCCTGGGTGCAACTGCGAGGCCAAACAGCAGAGCTCTGAACAGAGCAATGTCGGGCGCCTATTGTGAACATGCAGGAACCACTGATAGACCCGGGCATAGGGACGAAAAACAACCGGATGTGCCAAGCAGCTGACAAAAAAACTCTCTGCGCTCCCGAGAGGCCACCGCTGACCGGAGGGACTCCAAGTGGAAACCGGCCCATGCACATACCGGTTGAGCCCTTTAAGGGCTGACATAGGCCCTAGTGAGCTGCCCTTCATGGGAATCCTAAAGGGATTTGAATACGACCCTTGCTCAGACTAGGAGGCCGGCATAATCCCTCCTTGCCGGGGGAGATTGCCAGAGGGAAACCGATGCCCGAGCCAGAGCTGCGGGCGCGGAGGCGGCTGCAACCGTGCTGGGAGAGCCAAACCAAGGGAGTCCTGAAGTGGCGACCCTGCGACTTCGGGTACCGCTAACCTGAACCTGCCAGCTCTCCTGGAACTGGATGAAATGCACCCAACCCAAACCAATTCTCAGGTGGGGGCCGGCTCCTCAGACCAAGCATCAGCTGGACAAAAAGGCGCTTGCTCGTTCTGCGAGATCATAACGTGAATACCTCTGCACTGGCTGGTCCTGAGGGGGGAGCATACTACGACCCTCTGTGACCCCCAAAACAACGCTTACTGCAAGCGAGCGGAAGTGCAAACAATAACTCCTTTGAGGCTGCAACCCCCGCTAAAAATTCCAGCTTCAGGAAACGGCGAACGGCCACTGCATTGGCCGACGCTCTAGCCATAAAACGGGTTGACACCAGTGAGGCTTTACTGGGACTGCAGAAAACTCTGAGAACTGGGAAGCAAGATTCCACAACTCCCTGTGGAAGCTTCTAGCCGCTGCTGCAGCTGCTACTACGACCAGACCATGCAAGCTGAACTGCGGGGGAGCAAGCGCAGGTCGCAGGGATGCCCCGGCCGCCCCCAAGGCGGACTTACAACAATCCATGAGGACGCCTGTCTGTGCCGTTATCAAGGAACGCTGCGCCCGCGGCAGGGATGGCCATAGAGCAGCAGAGCTCTGAACCCCTATGAGCCCGATCCACCAGGAAAGGGCAAAGAGACTTAAGCCATCTGGTAGAAAACACACGCTGGCAAACCGTTCTCCATTTCAGGTGTGGAGGGAACACCAAACGCTGTCGCCTGCCGTCCCCAAGGGAGACCTCCTCCTGGGAGGTTGAGACATTCTCACCCTTAACATGAAGGGAGTCCCTGACAGCTCTGATAAGGGCTAGACTGCTGCTGTCATCCTATTAACCCTGTCTGGCCAGAGACAGGGGAGTCTCCCACAAAGGCCGTATCAAGGCCTGCAGCCTTCCCGGCCAGGGGCTTGGACCGCTGCTGACACCCCATCAACCCTGTCTGGCCAAAGCCAGAGACAGGGGAGACCCCAGAAAGGGCCGTATCTAGGCCTGGGGCTTTTCCGGCTAAGGGGTTGTTTTTTTTTTTGGATCACTGCTGCCGCATCATGAACCCTGTCTGGCCCAAGGCCAGGGACAGGGGAGTCTCCAACAGAGGCCGTATTCAGGCCTGGAGCTCTTACATCCGTCCCCAATAGCCCCGCTTAGGGCTTGGACCGCTGCTGCTGCATCAACATCTCTGTCTGGCTCAGAGTCAGAATCAGAGGAGTCCCCACTTGCAGAGGCCATATCCAGGCCTGGAGCTTCTATCTCCGACCACCGTCTGATGGGAGAGAGCTCGGGTGATAAAGAGGCAGAGAGAACTCTGACCCTCTTACGCTAACACTCCGTACGGGCTGTGCCGGGCGCTGGACACTGGGAGGTGCGAGGCTGGGCAGCGACGGCATGTGCCCTATGGCCAAAACCATAACCTGGGGTACCCTGTACAGGGTGACCACTGCTAGTGAGCGAGGGACCTGGCCCAATATGGGGCCGCCGACCCCTGACAGGAGGCGCTGGGTTGGTAGCGGGGCAGCATAACGGGCACAAAGTGCACTGGGACTAGCCCACAAGGCAATCCTGTGGCAGCGAGCGCCGGCGCAGCAAGGCGCCACTGTTTTGGACAAGGGCGTCTGCCACATAGCCCTGAAAAGGGACATGGCTGCAAAGCACGGGGGCAGGGATGGATGGCCCACAGGGGGTTAACTTACCATCCCAAGAAGCTGTGTCTTCCTCAGCAGTCAGGAGCAGCCAGGACGCCAAACGCCGCAAAAACGGCGTTTAGGCTCCGCCCCAACACAGGCCTGGGCTGCTGGAGGTCCTGCCCCATCCAGGGAGGGGCCCGGACCCGTTTGGGGCCGCCCCCGGGGTGGCCCAGAGCCGGGAGAGGGCGCGGCCTAGTTGCGGCCTAGGCGCGGCCTAATCCTCCAGAAGCCGGGGGCTAAATTTGAATGCGCGGCCGCGGCCCGAGCGACGGAACGCCGCGGGAGCTGGTAAGCAGTACCAGCAGCCCCTGAGAGGCCCATCTCGCCCCCAGCAGCCCGTGCCGGAACCACAACACGCGGTACATGGTTGCCCAAACGCCAGCGCCGCACGGCAACCTGTCCTGCTGCCTCAGGGCAGCTATAGTATGGGGGGAATATGCCCCCCCCCCATCGCTGGGACCCCCAGCGCGGCGGGTAAAACCGCCGCTGGTGCCAAACCTTTAATCGGACGCTGCCGCAGCGGACCAACATGTCCGCTGCCCAGTGCCGGCACTGGCCAAGGGGAGGGAACGCACCCTGCCCAGGGAAGCCCCCCCAATACCTGGGGAAACAGGGGCAACACAGAGAGGACGCAGGAAAACGGAATTCCTGCGGCCACCCAAAATGTATTAAAGGAAAAAATCCCCGACCACCCCCAAAAACGGAGGAGGTCGGGGTACTCACCCAGGTGAGAGCCGAACTCGGGTGGGATCACCGTGCGTACCAATACACTTCCTGCAGGTGAGGTTAGCCTGTGTTCAATCACCTTCCCAGGCGAGAGCGGGTGCGGCGGGGATCAATCACCTTCCACTGTGGTCCAACCGCCAAACCAGGGAGGGACAGGGGCTCATTTCACCTTCTGAGGCCTGAGAGCGTATAGCTCAATCACCTTCCTGCAAGGAAAGAAAAATAACAATACTATGCAGAGTGCAGGCAGCGTCTGCCTCCTACAGACACTAGGCTGAAAACTGATCAGCCTGGCGTCAGCAGGAGGGATATAGTCCACCGGGGCGGGCCCGACTCGTTTGGTCCGCCTAGTGTCCGCCTCCGAAGGCAACGGCCTATACCCAAGGTGCTGTGTCCCCAATGAATGATTGGCGAGAAATTTTAATATATTCACAAAAGCTGAAGGATGAGTGCTAGGACTCCAGCGCTACCTATTTAAAGTAGCATTCTTTAAATTCACATCTGACACACAAAAGAGCCTTGAAACATGATTTGAATCTACAAGTTAAGCTGGTTACCTGTCTGCAGACATCTTTTTTGGGGTGTTTTTCGATAAAAGGCTTAAGAGATAGTTCAAAAGGGTAAATGTTCTTCACCAGGGAGAAGCACCATGAAGGTGTGTGGAGACTTAGAAACCATGAATGCTCCTCACCTTCACGGTGTTACTTTCTAATAAAGATTATTGCCTCTTTTGAGCTACATCAAAAGCTGCCTCTCATTCAGCCAGACAGAAGCCTGTTCTGCACTGAAGAGGGGCAAACACCACCCGAAACAGCTATCTACAGATGGATAACTGGCTTAACTTTAAATTAATATCCATGTTTCAAGGCTCTTTGGTGGGTCGGATGCGAGTTCAAAAACTGGCGCTCAAATCCAGCTCTCTCCACTTGAGCTTATTTCAATATTTTCTGATTATGGAATTAAGCAGTGATCCGAAAAGGTGTTAGGTAAAAAATGCTTAGATTACTAATAATGAAAAAATAAACTCTGTAATCTACCATGTTGTTTTTATGGAAAATTCGAAGATTTCTGCTGGCTACCAGTTATTATATTCTTACTTACATATGGAGGTATGAAATCACATACAGAGCTGAACTTCTACCACCCAAGGGAGTTTGCAACAATTGTACTCAGGCTAGACAATCCTCTGTGAACAGACTGGAACATTTTACTAATCATTGTAGCAAACTATCAGGACAGGAAAGAGATTTGTGCTACTCCTGCTTTAAGGCATGTTCACATGGCTTAAAATGGGCCGTATTTCGGTCCGTAATTACGCGTCGAAGTGCGCCAATTACGGGCCGAAACGTCCCATTCAGTACGGTAATTCCAAGTTCTCATAGAGAACTATGGATTAACGTCTCCTCTATGGGGGGATAACATAATTGACATGTGAATTACTAGTGGCGTATACGCGCCGCTGGCAATTCAAGTCTATGGGCCGGCGAAGTGCCGGACCCCTGCTCAGTCCCCGCTCCCGCCCCGCCCCCGGTCACACGGCGTAATTGCGGGGCGTAATTACGCCCTGCAAATACACCGTGTGAACATAGCCTTAGGCTTACGTTGCATCAAACCCTCAGCTGCGAGAACTAATAGTACAGATGTTTCCACCTCTGAATCTAAAAATTACAGTTACATTTGGCAGAGGACAAATACTGGTCGGATTCCAATTAGAGTCCGACCAGCATTTTATACTTATTTGTTGTTGGGTTTTTTTTCTCGTTTTTTTTCTCCTGCCGTTTTATGGATTTCAGACACCCCATCCTAGTAGACAGTATTATAATAATCCATTTTCTGGTGGATTATAGAAAATGTTCTCAGTTTTTTTTCTTTGAAATCCAACCTCAGTAAATCCGGGCTGTGTAGACTACAGCTTGGATTTTCTTTTGGTTGATTTAGGGTATGTTCACATTATTTTAGAACGTAACTGTGCGCGTATTTCACCACGTATTGCGCTTTATATGCGATGAAATGCGTGCAGCAATAACGGTAATTCATAGCTCTCATAGAGAACTATGAATTACGCGTCGTCTCCCCGGGCGTACAATACGATCATATTGTACACCAGGGGAGAAAAGTGACATGTCCATTGTTAGCGGCACCTATGCGTCACTGACCATGCATGTCAATGGTGCTTTGAAATTACGCGCTGATCAGCTTGTGCTTCCAAAACACCCGGCGTATTGCGGCGCGTACCATACGCCCCCCCATATGCCGTGTGAACATACCCTAAGGCTATGTTCACACGGCTTAACTGCGGGGCGAAATTACGCCCCGCAATTACGCCATGTGGCCGGGGGCGGGGGAGGGAGCGGGGGGCCGGCACCTCGCCGGCCCATAGACTTGCATTACCAGCAGCGTGTATACGCCGCTTGTAATTCACATGTCAATTATCTCCCCCCTCGGCGTATTCGCTGAGCAGGGAGAGGAGACGTAATCCATAGTTCTCTATGAGAACTGTGGATTACCGTAGTTACTGGGACGGATTCAGCCCGTAATTGGCGCACTTCGGCGCGTAATTACGGACTGAATTACGTCCCACAGTTAGCCGTGTGAACATGGCCTTACAGTCGGATTTTTGAGGGTTCTAAATACTGAATCCACATAAAGTCCAACTGTAAACCAGTGCCATGTGGGCGTAGCCTAAGGTTCACATTAACTGACAGCAACTAAAGATTTTAAAAACCATGAGGAAGCACAAAGTTGCGTATCTTTTCATTATGTTGGTGTTATCTACGGTAGACTCCTCTGCTTCCCAATGTGTGTCCTCACTTGGAGTCTATTACCATTTGATAACCTGTAACATTTCAAGGCGTTAACTGTCAATTGCTGACTTAACTGCAATAATGTGACTGGAGGAATTAAAGCCTCAGTGTCTGGAAATAACAGGTGGCTCGGAGGGAACATTTGGGGACTAACCCTCATTCCATATTTGTTTGTCACACATGGTCTCAGGTGGGGACTCGGGTGAAAGGAGCATTGTGATTCAGCTGTTGTGAGAGCTCTGTGCTGACAGCAACCAGACTGGATTTAATATAATAGCGGGCCACCCAGCCTATAAATCTGGTAACTTCCTAAATATACTTTAGGCCTGTCTACAGCAGTTATTAGCTACTTACTCGTGCCAATGGCTCTGCAGTGCATTAAAATGATGAACAGTGGGGTCTTTTTTTCAAATTATGTATTTTTATTAACACATTTCAATCCAATTACAAAGAGACCCCGGAATTGCCCACCTCCCCCGTCTCATTCCTACCCAATGAAACCAAGAAGCACCCTCTCCCAACTCCATCCAACGAGACCCTAAATCACCCAACCTCCACCCTACCCAAAGAAACAATGAAATGATTCACACAAAAAAACAAAAACCTTTCAGATTTTCCAGTTTTACTGGTCAGAAAACATCAGCATATTTAATAGCGAAAGCCTTTGGCTCCTGATTTTAGCCACTGCCCTACTGTGCCACAAAGGCACAATACAACCAAGATTGGGCGTTTAATTGATAATGCTTTAATCTATAGTAGCAACAGAGATAAAAATCTATTCTTTACCACTGCAGGTGGCATATTTTTGGGACAGCTACATCTGCTTAGCTTGTCTGAGAAAGTCAGTGCTATGCAACCTACAGGTTATCTTATGTGGTTGAGGACTGCCAAATATCCCCCCTAATAGATGATATTGGAAAAAAGAAGAATCCTGAATGTTGAATTTTAAAATCTGCCTCTTTTTTTTATCTAAGAATAGAAGCCACCACCAAACGTATCTAAGAAAAGCTTATTTCTATCTCCCCATTGAAAACGCATGAACAGTTGGCCGACTCATGCTTGCATGAGTATGGAGCTATCAGTTATCAGGGGTTCTCAGTTTTAAAAAACTCATTTAACACACAAAATTCTGAGTTCACAGAGTAGGGGTCCTTTTTACAGGATCCTCATATCTTGGCCAGCTTTAGAAACAACTGCAACAATTCTGGAGGACCTGTCATGTCCTGTATTAGGCTGTGTCCACAGGGCAAGGACAAAATATTGGCCAGATTCTAATAAGAATTCGAGCAGCATCTTACACTCGGTTTTCGTTTTTTGGACAGTTTCTTTGCGGTGATTTTAGGATTCAGCCAATTGAATAGTACATTTTCCGGCGGAAGAATGTACAAGTTCCAAGTTTTTAGGTAAAAAATGGTTAGATTACTAATAATGAAAGAATAAACTTTGTAATCTACCACGTTGTTTTTATGGACATTTTCTAAGATTTCTGCTGGCTAACCAGATCGTTAAAGGGGTTTTCTCACAGTGGTGTTTCACCGATTTTATCAGTTATGCACTTACTCTGTCTCCTCAGGCTGTGGGTGGTTCTATGGCAAAACAGCGGTTTTGAAACCCGACTGTCAGAAAATCCGAGCTGTGTAAACTACAGCTTAGATTTTCTATTATGGTCTCTGGGAAAGTTTTACAGTTCATTTTTCAGTGGTTTCAAAATCCAAAAAAGGTGTCAAAAACCGACAATAAATCCTAACACAGACAGCCCATTGATTTGAATGGACACTGTGTAATGGTTTAAATTTGTCCGGGGTGGTGCTGAAGGGGAGAAAACTATGCTTAAAGGCAACATGTATCTAGGGGTGGGGAACGCCCCCAAAATCTTAGCGATAATGCGCCTAATTTTGGAGTGCGCCTGCTCTACATTGAGGAAAGGGGGCTGCGCCAATTTTTGGGTTAAAAGGAAACCCCGAATATGGGGCAGCCTGTTCTCTCGATGTATGAGCAGGCGCATTTCAAAATTGGGTGATTATGGCCAAATTTTGGGGGCGTTCGCCCAAAACCGTATGACTCTACAATTTATGGTTGGGGATGGCAAAACTAAAACATTATGCTGGAACAGCAGCCCAAAGTTAAAAGTGGTTTACCTGAGCCGAGTTTAGTAGTAGAACTAGAAAGCCCCAAAATCTTAAATGGCAGTAAAAAAGGTTATACATTTGGCACATTCTACTTGCTTTAAAAATTTAGAAATGGCCTCTATGTGCCTACATCATACATGGCCCTTGATCAGATTCCCCAAAACTCCAGTTTTTGGGGGGTCCCTTTGGGGGGCAGTTTGTGATAAAAAATTTATTGTCAAAGGTTTCTTTCAAAAATAGTAGATGCCCAAAGCGGGAACCCCCTTTAAGGGTATTTTTATTCCTCCTGTAATTTTTACACAAAAAATTTTTTTGTGCTTACGTCAATGTTTATTTTTAGTGAGGAAGGAAATGTTGGTCTTATTTTCCGTACATTTTTTAGGTTCATTAAATTGCCCTAAAAATTCCCAACCAAGAAAATTCTTTACCTTGTTTTGTATTGTGACCGGGTTTATTTTAAAGGAGAGCTAGACCTGGCTTCTACTGCAGTCTAGTAGAAGCCCGTAAACACGCCCCCGAATTTAAAAATGAAAATGAGAAACATGATTGGGGGAGATGAATCAATGTAGTGAGACAACCCCTTTAACTTTTTAAAATTTATAAAACTAAAAAATATATAAAACCCCAAAAACAAACCCTATAACGTGTAAATCCAATTCGTCCCTTAATTTCACTCAACAGTATTTTTCCTTAGCGAGTAACCGCCCGAATGGGGCGCCCCGCAAAACTAATCCCTTTCCTGAGGGTTTATCTTATGGAGATATAGAAATATGCCAAACCTTTTTTATCTCCACACTTGTAAAATATAAAAACGCTTTGTCCTCCCCCGGACTCATCAGGGGGGGTCTAAAAAAAAACCAAAAGGAGACTTCTTGTCTTATATGTTCATATATAATTTTTAAAAATAGTAATTTAATACCAGAAGTCTATTCATTTACAACATAAAAGTGTTCGGGAAAGTTCCTGAAAAGGTGCAGGACAGGTGCTCCCATCTGGGTCCCTTTTATCCCCCAAACTTTTGGGGGGTGTTTTTCAAGTTGCTCCACAAAAAACAAGGTTAATAACCCACCCATTAAATAGGCTAAGGGATGTATATAATACAATGAAATTTAAAAATTTTTGCATACTTAGCCAAAAAAAGGCCAGCCCCTGTCTGAGAGGGGCGCACCGAGCGCGTTTCACTAAACGCTTCCTTGAGGAAGCCTATTTACTATAGTGGTGGGCTTATTAACCTTGTGTTTTTGTGGAGAATGGTGGTTTTTATTAGGTGGTTTTTTGTAATTTTTTGTGTTTTTGTCATTATGTATTGTTTGTATTTTTATTGTATGTTTTACATATTCTACATTGGTATATATTAATGACCCCCGGGGAACGTGATCTGCGCGTCCCGCCTCCCCCAAAACTTCCCCCCTTTTCCTTGATCCCCATTTACTCACTGTACCCCCCCAGTAATGACACGACACATTTTTTTGGAAATTAAAAAGGGGCCACAGCAGCCGTTTTTTTAAACAAAAAAAAACACTTTAATATAAAAAAACCCATTTAAAAATATAATAAAAAATCTTTTTAAACCCGGTTTATATAAATATTTTATATGTAAATATATACACCCACGTAAAAATTTAATCCACCTCCCCGTCCCTCTCCATATCATATATAAAATCTATATAAAAACCACAAAAATAACACCAAAAAACTCTTTCAACCAACCATTTACCAAATATGGGGTTTTAGGTCCTTGGGCCCCCCCAAAACCAAACCGGGCGCCCCAAAATTCCCCGAAAAAAACCCCCTTTTTGCCCCCAGCCTTTACCCCCCTGGCTGGGAGGCCCAAAATCCATACTCTATGGCTCCTCCTTTTTTGCTCCCCGGGGAATCACCCCGAAAACCCCACCTTCGGGGGGCCCCCAAATTTTACCCAAACTCTGGGGAATCCTCCCCCCGAAGGACCCCCTCACCATTTCCTTTCCACCACCCCAAAGAACCTCGACCCCCACGGCCACATGACAAACAATCCCAGCATCCAACTTTGCCGGAAAACCCCCCCCCGAACCCCCCTCCAAACGCCCCAACCCTAATTTGGGGGGGCGGGTGGGACTGCCTAATTTTGCTGCGCCGACTGCTTTCCCGGGCGAGAGGGGGCCCTTAAATACCGCCCCTCCCTGCACCCGAACTCCTCCCCCGGCTGCGGTCACCGCACGCACTCCGGCCCGCGTCACCGCGACCCCTCCGGCCGCGCCCAGCGTGTCGGGTCATGCCGTGCCTCCTCTCATGGGGGCGTGGCCCCGGTCCGGCGCGCTGTCTTAAATGTTGATATAATTTTTATACCAAGGTATTTTTTGTTGGTGTGTTGTATATTTAATACCTTTGGATTACATTATTATTTGCCCTCTTTTTTGTGTAGGTTATTTATTTCATGTGGTCTCTTAGTCAAAAGCAATGCTGTCTGTGGTCATCTTAAAAGGGAGCATGATTCAGACTCATTTCCCTTGAAAGCCCCTGAAAATGAAGGAGCCACAAGGAAGCCCCTCCTTTAGCTAAAAAGGGGGGTCTGTGCAGAAAAACCACCTTGTAACCACAGCAATGCTCATTGATATGCCCTAAAGCTTTTAACCCCTTCAAAGGGGTTTTTTCCCTCTGAGCCAACTCTTGTTTTAAAACTGGCCTCAGAGGGCAGAATGGCCACATTGTCCCGCTCCCCATAACATGTCTACTTTTTCCAAAATACTGTATAGCCGGCTCACATAAAAAATAAATGAAACTGCACCAGTGGGCCATCTGCCTTTTCTTGGGGCCGGTTTTGAAAAGCTATATTGGTCTCAAAACTTTTTGAAAAAAAAGGGGAAAAACCCGATTTAATACATTTTTCACAATGTCTAAATTACTATGGGTTTTTTTTAATGCTTGAATCCCAATCTTGACCCCAGGGCAACGCTGAGTCCCGCGCTCCGCCCTCCCCCAAATTTTATTCCAATTTTCCTTATCCCCCCTCCCGTGAAGCCCCCCGTGAACACGACACAACCCGCTTGGATTTTAAAAAGGCCCAGGCCGTTTTATTAACAAAAATACACAAAAATATAACACAAACCATAAAATATCCTATAAATTGTAAACCGGGATATAAATTAATATTAAATAAATTACCTCCCCCGTAAAAAATAAACCACCTCTGCCCGTGCCCCCCCATATACATATATATACTTATAAAATCATAAATAACCCAAAAACTTTTATAACCACAGTACCAAAAAATGGGCCCGAGGTCCTTGGAGCCCCAAAACCACCCGGGACCAAAAACCCCGAAGGGACAAAAAACCACCATTTTGCCCCAGGTACTCCCTGGGTCGGAGGGCCAAAGCCTACTCTATGGCTCCTCTATTTTGCTCCCCAGGATAACACCCCGAAAGAGCCCACCTTCGCCGGGCCTCAAGTTACCCAAACCCCGAGGGAAACCACCCCGAAGGACCCCTCACCAAATTTTCTCCACCACTCCCAAAACCTCGCCCCACCGCGAGCATCCTGACCCCCATGCACGCGAGACCCCCACCAAACCGGAGCCCCCTCAAAACCTCCCGAAAACCCGAGGGGCCCAAAATCCCAAACCGACCGCCGTCAGATAACCCCGTCCCTCTCCAAAAGTTTTCCCCCTCCCGCTTCCAATTCGAGGGGGCACAAACACCCCCCATTTCGGCCACAAATCCTCACTGACCTTTGGCCTTTACCCGAGCCTTGTTCAGGCTATCCACCGACCCGGCCCCC
>JAODAL010055055.1:0-24222 GCA_025379985.1 Phyllomedusa bahiana | reverse complement strand
TGGCGTAAAAAAAATTACCCATTGTAACACGTACAAAGCTACTAGTTTGTGGTGGCTCAATTCTATTGCGCAATTTACATCCAGGGGTTAATTAAGCGTTGTTTTGCTGCTGTGCTGACAAAAAATAAACCGTCTTTTTCAACACCGAAATATATACATTTTTCTTGTAGCATAATTCACAAGCGAAGGTTAATTAAGCCTGTTTGTGCTTTTACATTTAGTAAAACACACAGTGCTTGTAAACGACACATACAAGTAAATTTTTCCTGGCCATTTGTGGAGCGCAATTTATATCCAAGGGTTACCCAAGCTTGTTACTGGGTTCATTTGGAGTCAAAAACAGGGTGTATATTTATCATATACAGATAGCTTCATCAAACAGTGTCTGTACATTTTAGAACAAACAGTATGTCAGACAGAGAGGTGGCAGGCTCTGCAACTGCGAGTGGCAGTGGCACAAACATTTCTGAAACGGGCCCAGGTCGCAGCACAGCAAGGGGGACGTCGCAGCAGGGGTCACTCGGTGAGGCCACAACTGCCGCTGTCATCTAGCGGCCGTGTGTTGTTCAGCAACCCAAGGGTTCTTGATTGGTTGACTAGGTCATCCTCTTCTCCCAGATGACATCTGACAACCCCAGCCAAGAGTCGGTGGGAACCTCAGACACAACTCTTAGTTGGCATGGCCCGGGAGCGGGTCAGCGGCCTCAACTGTCTCAGCCCGCCTCATGTCCATCCAGTTCCCTCAGCCAGGGATCTACTATGTGGTCTGGGCTCAGCGCCACTATATAGCGAGGATGAACAATTTGAGGAGGGCAGTCAGCAGCTACTTGGCAGCGAAGAAATGGGGCCAATATAGCGTCTTGCAGTAGGCGGCAAAAGTATAGATGTGGAGAGTGGCATGGGAGGTCATGTGGTGAGAGGTCAGCCTCGGCTTACCAAGACCGGTGATGAGGACAGTAGTGACGATGAAACACAAATAGATGATGATGTAGCCGACCGCACTTGGGAGCCGGGGTGAAGCAAGGGCTTCATCATCGTCAGGAGAAGAGGGCGTCAGCTTGCGCGGTCAGGCAGCGGCGCAGCCAGCAAGTGGGTTGTGTGGCCGTGAGTCAGCAGGGTAGCAGCAGTGTGAGGTCGGGAGCCAAGCGGCCACGGGGTAGAAAACCCGCTTCGCAGGTCCAAGACAGTAGCGGCACAGGGGCTCAGCGAGGCAGCGGCCGCAGTAGTCACGCAGTGCGGATGTCTTTGGCGGTTAAATCAGTACTCGGCGGTGTGGCACGATCTTTGCTAAGACCACGGAGGCAGCCGAATATTGGTTTGTAGAATCTGTGGGCAGAAAAGTATAGCAGTGGCCAGGAGGCTAACGTTGGCACAAACGGCCTGCGGTCAACACATGCAGCGTCACCATCGGTGGCATGGGAGAAGAAACGTGTCTCAGATGTGCGTGGTCCATCTGCCGCTGCTAGCAGCAGCAGCGGCCCAAGTGGCAGCATGCCATTTAAGCCAGTGTCAAGGCTCCACCACCCTATGCTATGGGAAGCTGTTTTCTCTTTGAATCCTCTACCAGGTCCAGATTGCTCTGATCACGCCACTCATTGGCGCCAGCAGTCGTTCAGAGAGGCGATTGTTTAAAAGAGACACACAGTATGCGTCCAACATCCTAAGTGCAGCAGGATGACAGTGCTCCTGTCCATGTTGTTGGCTACTGCAGTCCCTCTTTCAAATGGTGGATCATGCACAATCAGAGAACTAATGGCTTGTTGCCGAGCTGAGATGGAGAGTTCCATAGCCGTTAATTTCTTTTCCAAAAAAGGCTACTAGTACAGCACTATTAAATATGTAGAACTGAAAGTGGGTCAAGGTCTGAGCTTATCGGTTTGTTCCAAGGTACACGGACAGCGCGGACGTCTTGGAGACTGTAAATACGGTCAGGGACAGTACCATGTCTTTACGGCACCCACTGGGTGAATGTCGCTTCCTGCCAGAGCACACAACAACTTGGACTGGAGACGCCGCTTTACTCCTCCCGTTGTCAAACTGCTCGCTCTGCGCCAATGTCGCTCTCCTCCTCCAACACCACCACCATCTCAGCCTCCAAAAGTACTGCTCCAATCATACCACCATGTGTAGGGAACATCGGTGTTGTCACGCATGTTCTACACCTAGCTTGCCTCCGGCGAACGAAGTCCACACAGGGGAGGAACCTGCTCCGCGTCATGCAGCAAGAAATACATGTGTGGCCTTTCTCCGCGCCAACTGCAAATCGGAAACCATGGTGACGGGACAATGGGAGGAAAATGGTAGTCCGCGCGATGCATACCTGGAGAGATGGTCCATGCGCCCTGCATCGGCGCACGTGTTCAATCTGGTTGTAAAAGGTTCCTGAAGTCTTCCACGAATCTTCAGATAATTTCTGAAAATGGCCAGGAAACTGTGCATGCACTTTATCCATTTAGTACAAGCCAGGAACACCCTCCTCGAGTGCGAGTCGGCAGAACGCCTCCCCTAAACACGCTCTGATATGCGATGTTTCCACCGCTGGATTCCAGCCCTGCTACATGTTGGACCGAACTGTATGAACAGAGAAAGGCCAGTAAACGATTTGTTGATGATCCAGGCAGACAGAAGTAATCCCCTGGTAAACTTTGATGTCATAGCAGTGGCAGCTCAATGCGTGACAACCTGTGTTTGTTGACGGCCATTCGAGGAGAGCCAGTTATTTGTCAGTCGCCAGGACTACGGTATGAATAAAGTCATTCCACTGCTTCATGTCCTGGACAGATGCTTGATAAACTCTGCTCTGGTGCAGGGGATGGAGTGTGGCGGACTACATCTCGTGGCCACATGAGTCCGGTGGGGGGGACTGAAATGGAGGGAGGAGGAGGAGGATGATCATTGGAGCAGAAGCATTTCTGGTGAAATGAGTGGATTTTCTACCCAGGTGACAAAGAGAGGAGGAGCGAGGAGAGCTGGAAGGGGAGGTGGATGGGAGATAGGAAGCGAGCCAGATGACTCCCAAGACGTCGGCAGTATACAGTGGAAAATGGAGGCAGGGAGCCCCTCGGAGTCACTTGAGCAGATGTCCCGACAGCATGCTTATTTGCATGGACATTGAAGTGACGCCGAATAGTCAGCCATCCGGCCAGTGGGAATGACTTTGGCTCTCCACCTATTGGACCCTCGCTACCGGGTCCAAAATGGGAGCCTTTTTCCAGCTATTGAGAGGAGGACATACTCAAAATACTATAGGGAAATTCCATACCGTAATCAGTGGCCGCTGCTATGTGCCCGGCATCGTCCCTCCTACTGAAGGTACTGAACGCGGGGGTTCCTCAGCGCTCACGTTACTACTGCGCGGTTGCCTGGGGGAAGGGTGGGGGGGTTAGGAGCAGTACCAGCTCCGATCAGCAGTAACCTAAGTCTGAGTCATAATGAGCAGCTTCCTTCACCGCCTAGGTGAGGGAGGGCAGTCACCAAGAGCAGCTGCTAGCTAGGACATGGTGCATTCCTGTAACCAACAGGCTTGTGGGCTACTTGGGACAGCACTCTGCCCCCCAGTTAGAAGATCCGCTGGACTACTGGGAGCCCAAACTGGATGTTGGCCGCAACTTGCCGAGTTTGCAGTTAGGAGATGCTGTCCTGCCCGGCCAAGCTAGTTGTGGCATCAGACGGGTGTGTTCAGTGCGGGGGGGCCATCGTTACCCCATGGTGAACCCGCTTGTCCACGGGAATATGTTTGAACGATCTACTGACCTCTGTTCAAGATGAATCAGGCGTGGATTTGGCAGATTTCCACACAACAATGTCCTTAGGCGTCAGTCTGGTTCAATCTACCTGCTCAGCCACTATTCTGATGCCGCCACCCGCCTGACTGCCACACATCTGCTGATTGTTTCTCCATCTGGCCTGACCACCAGTCTTTACCAGGGACTGGTTATTGCCCACCCACCTCAACACTCTGTCATTGTGCCACTCTATGTGCTGATGACTGTGCTCGCTGCTGTTGCTGTTGCCGTGATTACAATACTGTTGTAATTGTGCCACGCTAGCGGCCTGGTACTGTTTTGCCACCTCCAGAATGTAATTGGCCACTCTCTGACCTCATGCTGTTGCTCCTGTATACACCTCCACTCTCTGTCATTGTGCCATGCCTGACACGCATGACTGATGCCGCGTGACCTCCGCTCTCAGTCATTGTGCCGCTCTGTGGCCTAATACTATTTTGCCCACCTGCGAATGTCATTGTGCCACATCTCTGACCTTCTTGCTTGCTGCTGTGACTACTGTCCGTGACCTCCACCGTGTTCATTGTGCCCACTGTCTGACCTCATGCTGCTGCAGAGGCAGCTGCCGTGCCTCCACAATGTGGCCTACTCCTGTTTTTGCACTCAGAATTTGTCATTGTGCCACTGTCATGACCTCATGGCTGCTGATGGTGGCTGCTGTCCGCTGCCCTCCACACTGTGTCCATTGTCGCCACTGTCTGACCTTGATGCTGCTGTGTTGCTCCTGCCGTGCCCTCACACACTGTGTCATTGTCACTCTCCTTTGCCTACTCCTTTTTTGCAGCTCCAGAATTTGCATTGTGCCACTGCCTGAACATCATGCTGCTGCCCCTTCGACACTCCACACTGTGTCATTGTGCCACTCTGCGGCCTCGGTACTGTTTTGCCACTTCCAGAATGTCATTGTGCCACTGTTCTGGACCTCATGCGGCTGTGGCTGCCGCGTCACCTCACAACTCTGTCACCTAATGTTGCCCTCCTGAGCTCTCAGTTTGTTTTTTTTCAGCTTTTGCTCGCCATGACTTTATCAGGCTACGTTCACTGCTTCAGCTTTTTTGGTCAGTTTAGCCCCATAAGTGCCAGGGCATTTTATAGTGATGCGATTCTAAGAGCGGCGGCAAGTCATGCTGCGTGTAATATCTAAAACACACATTGTGATGAACCAAACAAGCTCCCCTCTGATATTTATGCATGGACACAACGTCTACAGCACCCTGCAAGCTCTGTGCAGCCTGGAATAGCCGCATTTTTAAACGCGATTGTGCTCGGAAAGTATTCGGACAACGAAAACGAATTTTGTCGGGAAAATGCGGCGAAGTGACTGAATCGAATTTTTTGACGAATTTCGCCCCATCTATAAAAGTGACCCATAAAAATTAAAATTTTATCACAGTATTTTGACCATACGGTGAACATGAATTTAAAAACGCTAAAAACAATAACAGAATTGTTAATAAAAGGTTATCCATAAGTTTTATGTACCCCAAACTGATGCCCCCAAAAAAGAAAAACCACCCAGATATGGATATGTCAATATAAAAATAAAAGATTTATATCATTGCGGCAATAAAACAAAAAATGGAAAAACCAGTTTTCTCATTAGTGGCCTAGAACAGGAACATGTTTAACTTTGAAAAAATTTATAAATGGCCCCTACAAAAAAGTATGGGAAAAACTGTTTTCATGTAAAACTATCTCAAAATACAAAAAGACTCTGTAAAGGCGACAAGCCTTCTTTAATATAAGAACTGTAAATGGGTTGTAAGAGCAAGGCTCAAGAGCATTAGAGAGCTACAAAAAAGCCTAAAGGGAAATTTACTTAGAATGATATAATATTAACACTTAAGTAGATTTATAAAATTTATGGCTGATCCACTAAAACCTTAGGATTTAGAGGGAGGGGTTTCCTTTTTTGGGCTAGATTGGTTTACTGCCTTATAGTGATCTTACTTTTGTCTTACTTCAAATAGAGTTGAAACAAATTTCTAGTGTGTACCATATTTCCTTCCCTTTATCACCATCTTTTTCTGCCCTTGGAGATTTAGATCGTTATTATGTAACTATGTAATAAGCAGAGGTAAAAACACCAGGAGCATGGCACATGACTGCATTTGGGACTTGACTTTCAGAGGCATTTCAGCAGCAGAAAGTACTTTAAGTAAGTGATCAACCATTCCACTTTGAAACCACGTGTACACGATTTAAAATTCATGAAACACCCCCGATAAAAAACTGTCTTCCCAAAAAATACCCAAGGCGAGCACAGAACCCACAGGGGAATACTCTGTCTATTTTTAGTTTTTCTATTTTTATTGTGGGCCGATACAGTTCAGTATCTCACAAAAGTGAGTACATCCTCACATTTTTGTACATGTTTTTTTATACCTTTTCATGGGACAGCACTGAAGATATAATCCACTTTGTTACAATGTAATTAGTCAGTGTACAGCTTGTATAAACAAGTAAATTTAGTGTTTCCTCAAATAAACACACAGCATTTATGTTTAAAAACAAAAGTGAATACACCACTAAATTAAATGGACAAAATTGTGCCATTGTGCCATGGTGTCATGTGTTTCTTTAGTGTTAAAAACGTTTCAGGATGGTAAGAGAGCTGGTGTGTTAAACGTTGGTGTTATCGCTCCCACACTGTCTCTTTATGGTTCACTGGGAATGTTCATTATGGCAACTCATGGCAAAGAACTGTCTGAGGATCTGAAAAAAGAATTGTTGCTCTACTCAAAGATGTCCTACGCCATACAAAGATGGTCAGCACCCTGAAACTGAGCTGCAGCACGGTGGCCAAGACAATACAGCGTTTTTTAAACAAGACAGGATCACTCAGAAACAGACTCGGCATGTCAAATACAACGAAGTTCGACGTGCAAATAGATGTCCTTTCCAAAATAGATGTATAAGTGTGCAGCATTGCCTGCAGAGGATTAAAGCGGGTGTGAGGGAATCAACCTGTCAGTGTTGGTTATTACACCAGAACATTGACTTCAAATTGGTTGCATGGCTGTCGTTCTAGAAGGAAGCCTCTTCTAAAGATGATGCCAAAGAAATCTCACAAACACTTTGCTGAAGACAAGCAGACTAATGGCAGAGATTACTTAAACTTTTTCCTGTGGTCTGATAGACCCCAAAGTTAAAATTACTGGTTAGATGGTGTCAATGATATCGATGGATAAACAGGTGAGGAGTATCAAAGACCAATGTGTCTTGCCTACTGTCAATCCGGGCAGTGGGAGTGTCCATGGTTGGAGGCTGCAGGAATGCTGCACCAGTTGAGGGGAGCTTTGCAGTTCATTGAGGGAACCATGAATGCTACAAACATGTACTGTAGCATATTAAAGCGCAACATGATCTCTTCTTAGAATATGGGCCTAGAGGCAGTATTCCAACATTATAACGACCCTACAACACACCTTCTAAGATGATTACTGCCTTGCTAAAGAAAAATGAGGTAAAAAAAAAAAAAAAAAAAAATAAAAAAAAAAAAAAAAAATCAAATAAAAAAAAAAAAAAAAAAAAAAAAAAAAAAGGTTGTGAAAATAAAAAAAAAAAAATGTGCTGGACTGGCCAAGCGTGTCTCAGACCCTAAAATCTACTGAGCATCTGTGGGGCATCCTCTAAGAGAAGGTGGAGGAGCCCAAGGTCTCTAAGGCCATGTTCATGTATAACTGATATACAAATATAACTCTTCTCCCTTTCTTCTCCATCTGGCCCAAACCTTTATGACATCTTCTCTAATGAGTTGCTCTCTTCTCTGACACCGTTCTCATCACCTAGAACTCTATACATCAAAAATATACTTATGGACTCCTTTCAGCACTTCCATAATTAATTCTACCTGTGTATAAGCTATTCATCCATAGAACCCCAAATACTAATAGTGCCTCCTTTGGTGCCGCACACAATAATTGTACCCCAAACAACGAAAGTGCCCACAGCAATTTATAAGACCCACATTTGTGCCACCAGTAGGTAGGTCCACACCCCATATAGTAGACAGGCACTTATGTAGATGCTCTTTTTATGTATATTACTTAGGTAGACAGGGCCACCCCCAATACTTAGTAGATACCAGGGCCACTACCAGTAATTAGAGCGGGTGACAGGGCCGCACCCAGTAATTAGTGAGATAGACAGTGCCACTCCCAGTAATTAGAGAGGGAGACAGTGCCACCCCCAGTAATTAGAGAGGGAGACAGGGCCACCCCCAGTAATTAGAGAGGGAGACAGGGCCACCCCCAATAATTTGTCAGGTAAGTAGGGCCGCCTCCATAAATTAAGCCGCTAGATAGGGTCACCCCCAGTAATTAGGGAGGTACATAGGGTTGCCCCTAGTAATTAGGGAGTCAGATAGGGCTGCCCTCAGTAATTGGGGAGCTAGATAGGGCTGCCCCCAGTAATTAGACAGGTAGACAGGGCCGCCCCGAGTAATTAGGGAGGTAAATAGGGAGCCCATAGGTAAATAGACAGCCCGCAGGAAGATAGCCCATAGATAGATACCCCATAGGTCGATAGTCCATAGGAAGATAGACAGCCCATAGGTAGATAGACAGCCCATAGGTAGACAGCCCATAAGTAGATAGGCAGGTCATAGGTAGAAAGCCCATAGACAGATATACAGCCCATAGGTAGATAGCCTATAGGTAGAAATGCAGCCCACAGGTAGATAGACAGCTAATAGGTAGATAGCCCATAGGTAGATAGGCTGCCCATAGGTAGATAGCTCATAGGTTGATAGGCAGCCCATAGGTAGATAGCCCATAGGTAGATAGGCAGCCCATAGGTAGATAGGCAGCCCATTGGTAGATAGGCAGCCCATTGGTAGATAGGGAGCCCATTGGTAGATAGGGAGCCCATTGGTAGATAGGGAGCCCATTGGTAGATAGTCCATAGGTAGATAGGGAACCCATAGGTAGACAGCCCATATGTAGATAGCCCACTTGCTAGATTGTGGAGCCCATTATTTAAAAATGTAAAAAATACTCACCTGTCATATTTCCTTCCTCTTCTCTTCGTCCAAAACAACCAGTGTGAGATCATCATGGGACACAGGCTGCAGATCAGGGGCGCAATGACATTATCACATTGCGCTGCGGCCTCCAGGGAAATGAATATCCTATGCCTAAGAAACTGCCTGCACCACGCAGTTGGCAGTTCTGATCACTGCATCACTGGGTCTATGTAACCCAACAATGCAGATGTGTGGCTCAGGGGTCTGCTGGCCACCGTGGCTCAGGGGTCCGGTGATGGTCGGCGCCGGTAGTCGGGGCCCAATGGGGGAATCACATAGCCTTTCTGTAGCGGTCATGTGCCTTTGCCTACACCACTATTTGGAGCTGTTCATGTCTGAATGGTGATGTAAATCAGTGACTGCAGTATTGACAACCCCATTCAGAAGAGCAAAAAGGTAAACAGAAGACAGGAGAGACCTAGCACTGGAATGGAGACGCGAAGAAGGGTGAGTATAGCCTTTTTTAATGGGACACCAGGATCTTCCTATTAATTAGTTTTAGAAACTGGACAACTACCTTAAACCCCTTGATCCTCGCACCAATTTACCACTGATACTCAAAACCATCTGGAGTGTCCACCTCTTACTAATTTTAACCACTTAAAGATTACCAGGGATGCTACGATTATCCTTTTTAAAATGACGTTCAGTACTGTTCTATTTCTCGAGTCGGATTTTCAAATTCTAGCTGACAACTCGGTTTTCAGTCAATTGGCTATCTACAGGTAATTTGGTATACATATCTCTATCTTTTTTGTTAATCTGACTGCATGTTGTATCCAAAGTATGATAGTTGTAGTCTTGTCAACTGGGCCTTGAAAAAAAATTCAAATCCCTCATGACTGTTCTTCATTATATCTCTTGGTGCTTGCCCTTCTGATATGTATTAATTATTGAGACAAACAAAATAAAGCTATTTGTCAATCTATTTTTTCTCCTTTAAGTGTAAAACTTATCATTTTACTAGTTGGCGTGATCTTTTTTTTCTTCAAAAAATGAAGGTTTTTGATCCTTCCATCTATTCTTTCACCTCTATTTTCATCATATAGTCCTGCAACTCTGATGTCTTGAACTGCATATAGATTGTCTTACACCAATGTATAGATTGTATATTGAACACCTTTTACAATCCTATAATAAAGTTAACTCTAAACCGACCACTATTATGTAACTGTGTCATGCACGAGCTCAGCAGACACCACCACATCCAGTACACAGCCTAATTACGAGGGCTGCTCCTGTCTATGGTACTGAAGGTGTAGTTATATATGTCTATATTTATCTATACATGGGTGAGTTTAACTATATGCAAACCACCTGTTGACTATAAATGTCTGAATGGAGGCCATCTAACTCTCCACAACCGTGCAGCTACGTAAGTGGAGAGCTAGCTGTCAGTGGCAGGTGGGCTGTCCAGGAAGAAGGCAGGGCTGGTTTAATACGGTTTCTTCCTTTCCGATACTTGTATATACAGTGCTCAGTGAGCACTGTATATACAGATTAGCAAGAAGCCACCTGACTTTCTGCTAGCCAGCCCCGGCAGTCATGTGATTCTCAGTAACTGCAGAAGCTGCTGGGTGTTATCAGATTTAGATCAGATTATCATTTAGTGCTGGAGGATGTATTTCCCCTAAACTGGGGCTGATATATCAGCCCTATTTAGAAAGGAAATCTGCAAGAAAAAAAACAGTTAAAAACGCCTGCTACATGTCTTTTTCTGACCTTATGGGGGCACAATATGTAAACATAAAAAAATAAAAACATAAAATACAAAACACAAAGAATAAAAAACTGAAAGCCCAACCAAAATCTTTAGCCCCACCTCCGACGACACTGAAACCCTAAAACTTTATATCACCTATATAAAAATGTGAAAAATAGACTTAATTTTTTTTCACCATTTTCTTTGAGAAACGGGGAAGTCATCTGCCAGGGCACTGGGATGCCTGCAATGATGAAATGGGAGGGTTTATGAGGTAACTTTTTTCTTTTTTTCTTCTATTTTTTATCATTCCCCAAAGGAATAACAAGGTTTTTTTAGTGACTGAACACCCCTTTAATTTAATATGACTTAATTATTCTGGCTTTTAAAATATACCTTAAAAAATAAAAATAATTATTTAAGTTAATTACATATGTTCCAGATAAAGTAGAGAAAAAAAAAATGGGATCACTCAATGTTGGAGAAAAAAGTGTAGAATCACTTTGTAATTTGCATTTTAAAAGAAAAGAAGTAAAGTTTAAATATGCAAATCAGCTGCTAAAACTGAATGTAAAACTTAAAGAACTTGCAACTTATGTATTGTTACATAATAGAATTTAACCCCTTATTGACACAGGCATATAGGTCAGTAATCCCGCTACTTAGAAGGCTGGTGTCAGCTGCTAATTATAGTTCAAACCCGCTGTTAACAGCAGGAAATAGTACCGACTCTGTTCCCTCCTTTTAACCCTTTAGACACCACAGCAATTGCAGCTGCAGTGTCTAAATTAATAATAAATAGTGCTGCGCATTGCTTCGCACTGCAATTGGCACCTTGACGCAATCGATACGTGGGGCGGTACCGATACATTTTCAATGGCTAGCTGGAAGCCTGCTCTTGATGGATTCCTTCGCCTACATGTCTGCCATTTTATCACTACAGGCAAGAAGTGATATAAATGCTATCTTTGTACACCCTTCTGCATTGTTAATAAAAAGCAGAAGGATGTATTAATGATCGTAACCCCTAGTGGTCAAGAATCCTAGGGGGACTTACTGTTAAATTAAAAAAAAAAAAAAAATGTAAAAAATGTACTAAATTGTTTAAAAGCACATTAAAATAACAATAAATATATTATTAGCCATTTTTCAAATAATAAAAAAATTTACAAAGTTAAACATGATTGGTATCGTCGTGTACATAAAAGTCCAATATATTAAAATGTAACAATTTATCCTGTACGCTGAACACTGTGGAAAAAATGCGAAATGGCAAAATTGCTTTTTTTGGGGGGTCATTTCATGTGTCCTAAAAATTGTAACAAAGAGTGATCAAAAAGTCACATCATATCAAAACCAGTTACCAATAAAAAAGAAACATCGTCAGCCCCAAAAAAAGACACTTCTCAGTTCCATAGGTGGAAGTACAAAAAAATTATTGAACTCAGAAAATGGTGCTGCGACGGTGATTTAAGAAATAGAAAATGTTTGGATTTTTTTTTTTACAGTACTAAAACTTAACGAAAACCCTGAATATTTGGTGTTTCCAGAATCGTATCAACCTACAGAACACAGAAAACTCATAATTTAAAAATGAAACCCCATGCAAACCTGGCGCAATTTTTTTTGCGATTTCTTAGTATATTCTATGGCATGGTCAATGACACCATTAGAAAGTACATCTTGTCCCGCAAAATATAAGCCTTTATATGTCCACAAAGATGGAAAAGTAGAAACATTATGGTTTCTGGAAGGTTTAGGGATGGCAAAAAATTAAGGAGCTATATTATTATGACCAGCTGTCAGGAAGGTGTTAAGGGTGTCATGCTGCAAAATACAGAATCTAGGGCAGAAATCGGAATTGAAAAACTAGGATTTTTGCCATGGATCTTCACTTTGCAGCAGATTTTGATGCTGTTTTGGACATAGATTATCATCAATCCAATTTGGCTAATACAGATCTTGGCTATCAGACACAGAATACAACTGATATCTGCATTAAAGAAGTGACATGTGACTTCTTTCTTTCTGGCAGATTTCAAATTTAGAATGGAAAAATTGGAACTGTGCTGCTGATTTCCTATGTAATTAAATGGATCATGGATTTTGAAAGAAACTGTAACATGGAATCCATCATTAACATCTGGCAAAAAATGTTGGTTGTTCCAAGTCAGCTGTGTGTAAAGTTTGGTACAAATCTAAACAAAATGGGAAAGTTATAAAAGGAAAACATACAACTAGAAAATAAACAACAAAACAATTAAACAGCAAATGGGCAGAAACAAGTTAATATTTTTGACAGAACACCTAAAGAGAACAAAGGAAGGTTACAATTTACAACGTTGGAGTGTGGCTAATTAGATGAAAGTGATATTCAGTGATGAATCAAAAATCTGCATTGGGCAAGGAGGCGATTTCCCCAATTATTATTTTTTTTTATAACGTGTTTATTGATTTTTGTTTCATAAACATATAAGGATGTGTTCACATGGCGTTTTTTGAAGTTTAAATTTACGCTTCAAAATTGGCTTCTAAACCAGCTTAAAAAAACACCTGATTAGAGGTATATTTTGAAGCATTTCTTGAAACGTATTTTAAAAAATCCTATCCCCATTGTTTTACAGGTGAAAAATGCCTCAAGAATTGACATGTCCCTTGCATCCCAAAATCAGCTCACAATTACGCTTATAAATACGGCTTCAGTGAATGACTCAAGGCGTATTATTTTACATTTTATTCATGGAGGATTGATTTTAAACTTGATCTGAGGCTGATTCTTGGGCCATTTTCACTGGCGGTAATAAAACGCACTAAAAAAGTCCCAAAAAGCACCATGTGAACATACCCTAACACATAACAATAATACATTGTCACGAGATGAGAACATCATATTTGACAGAAAAGCAACATAATAAGAATAGATTTGATAAAACACATTAGGACCAAAATATGTTTCTTACGGTTTCCCTACTTTTTTATGTTATGACAGGTAAAGAACCAGGGGAGATGGCAATCATAATCTTAACAGTCAAGGGGGCATAAAAATTATAGACATTTTTTATTGCATCAATAAAAATTGGTCTTATGATGCCAGGATTTATCTTTACCAACAGCAACAAGTGTTTAAGCTTTTTTTCAGAAAAAGTATAGAAGCTCAATGACATAGACAGCGGACAGTCCAGATCTTAATGGAACTGAAAATTTGTGGTGGTGCATGATAAGGTTCCATCCTGTAAAATTGATCTGTCAGCTACTCTTTGAAAAAGCTTGATGTAGAAATTTTTTTAAAGAGGACCTGTAGCTATTCCTGACATGTCTGTTTTAGTCAACACTAGTATTCTATATGAAATAACAATTCTAGAGCATATTTCCTCAAATCTCTATGTATTGTGGTTCCCCTGCTATTACTGCTAGAAATGCATTACAAATGTCACAGCTACATGTTACCAATATGGTGTCTCTCTGCACAGTCTGATGTAGTCCAATAAGTTCTGACAGAATCAGTGTGTGCAGGGACACACCCCTTTCAAAATTGGAAAGGTAATACCCATCTGACCAATACAGCGATACAGTTCTAAAAGGAATAAGCACAACATAGAGTAATAAGAGATGATGCTTGAGAATTGTTTTTTATAGGAAAAAAAAACTATGTACTAAAATTGATCAGGAGCTGTCACAGGTCCTTTTTAAGTAACAAAAAAGATTTTTAGCAGTTGTAGTTTTTGGTACCGCTCCCTTATTCCCTTCTCTTCCTCCCATATATTTATGTATTCTTATCCTTCTTGTCTTTTACTTGGTTTTAACACAAATATTATTAAATCAATATAATTTATTGTTCTTTATGTTGTACATTTGGTAGAGTTTTAATTGTATTTAAAAAAACCTGCTGCAAAATTTTGGCCATTCTTTGTTCAATATGTGGTTAAAATGCTATTTAACCATCAAACCCCAAGCAGGAGCAACAAAATACTGAGAATTTTTTTTTTTTAAATTTCATAATTCTTTCTTCCACATTGAGGGATTCCAAAATATTTTCCTCTGCTCTTGTCTGAAAAATCATATGCTATTAATTAAACTAATTTACTTGAGGATGGTTTCATAAAGACAGAATGTTCAGTTAGTGTAGTAAACATTATTTTGTGTCTTATCTTTGATTTTGAAATTTTCTAAAATGGTTTGTTAAATTTGTTCTTGAATAAGCCTTCAAAATTGTATTATCACATCTCTCTATGGCAAGTTTATAATGAAATAATGTTGTTCAACTCTGGAATAAAATATTTAGGATAGTGAAGTCTAAAAATCATTTAGAATAACTGATAGGTTATTTTAAACCCAATTAGATAAGGTGCACAATGACCCATGACCTCAAATCTCTCGCTGTTGACCAGATCTCATATTATTTAAGCCTATAAAGAACCGTTTGATCACATAATCCTATTTTTGTTGCATTCTGGGACTTCATCCAAATATCGTTTTACTTCTTTCTCTCTTTTAAATCATGCATGCAGCTACCTCCGGGTGAGTAGGTCTTGTAACAGACTCACCTGCATTATTTCCAAGACAACTGTAATACCGACTAAATTCTCTTTGGTTACTTTAAGATTAAGTGACATAGGTTGAGGTCAGCAGGAGAGACAAGGGGAAAAGGAAGATTTCTTATTATCTGAGCATCCAAGAGATCTGTCTGATTTAACAGTGAGTGGTCACTAGACACTCTGACCCCAGTGTAAATACACCAGGTAAAGGAATGCCCTTAGGTTTAAATAGGATGATCCAATAGCCAAGGAATCTCTGGAGTCTTTCATCTTGTACAAATATTTAAAAAAACTTCGGAAGCTCAAATTTATCATACAGGAAAAACCCCACAGGTGATATGATTTACCTCTGGGAGATATATCATGTCACCTGCCATCAGTGTAGACAGCAATCAACCCTCCCTCCCTTTTGTATAAGTATAGGTGCTCAGATTCAGTGATAATACATAATGAAAACAATTACAGATCCTTACTGATTCAACTAATGTGTATTAAAGGTATATATGTACAGAGAATAATTTGGGGAATTTTTCACCCAGGAAATAGACCAGCCTCAGAATATTGCTGCAAACCTAGAATGTTTGGTACATAATTCTTCAAACAAGATAGCAGCATACCTATGAAGAAGACCAACAACAGTAAGAAAACTTTTCCATAAAACATTTTTAATTAGTTTGATGTTAAACTGGGCAGTTTAAGATAGGCTTGGCATATTTAATTTATAAACTTGTATTCATGTAATGTAGGTAAATTACAATTTTGTGAAATTTTGCAGCAATTTTGAGAAATACAACTGTGATGAGTAAATATACCAAAAGTACAACAAAATAGTTTACACATCTAACGTTTTTTCTGTTAGCGGACACATTTTATGTTACCATGGCTCATGTGGAGAAATTACTATAGTTTAAAAAGTCTGAAGGTTCAAACCTTAGCTATAAACTTACAATTATTATATCCCAGTTCATGGGATGTCCCATGTATTTATGGCAAATGTTGGAAAATGTAAACTTGGCTCCAGGCACTCTTTTCATTTAGATCTAAGCAGTAGAGACCACCCACTTAACAGTCTTGGGGCTCATTAGCATGTTAGGTGCTGAAACTAATGTGGAAGGGTTGAAAAAAATGAAGTAATTGAATCAATGGAATGGCATTACTACATGCTTCCAGATCCAGTTTTTGGAGGACTTCATTAAGATGTTATTAGTAAAATGGGATATGGACTAGAACCAGAGTCTAACGGGAAAAAAAAGGTGTGACAGAAATCCCACCTGCCACAGGTAATTTACCATGTTAATAGCATGACCCGATGGTGCTAGTTTAATAGTCTACGTTCCTGCTTCTATGGCGTTGCTTGCTCCTGTGCATATTGCCATGGCAGAATTGGGTTGTATTTTTGGCAGCACAGACATGTATTGTGATGGGACTAAAATGACTATTTCAATGTCAATAAAAACCATGAATATAGAGTTGACATAAAGGAAAGAGGAACTTTTGCATTTGGGCGATTGCTTAGAAAACCTATGATGTTTGCATATGTCTAAATATATTATTACATTATGGTTATCAAACAACTGAATATACTGACAGCATAGAACATAAAGGGGGACATGTATGAACCTGGTGCCGACTCGCCAGTTCTACCTGTTTTTAATAATGTATGATGACAGTATATATGAAAGTGTCTCACAGCACTTTATAAATGTGTCCCGTTTTACGCCAAAAGTAGTCTCAGCCATGCCACTTTGAAACTGGTATGGTTTTGTACAACAGTTTTGTGCCAAACTTTGCGGCATTTTTTGTGCATTGTACAAATCTGGTGCGACATACCCCTGCATCTTTGGCACATTCAAAAGTGTCTTGTCTGGAACAGATTGCGCCAAGTTTTTTATGTAAGACTGTTCATACATATATGGAACAGGGCTAGGACAGTTTTTTTTGTCTCAAAGCAAGCCAGAAACCTGGCACAGCCCCATTCATTCATGCATGTCACCCACAGTGTGCAATAAATATTAAATTATTTCAGAAATGTATACACTTTAAATAAAAAAGTTAAAAAAACTACCAAAAATTTTAAAACTGAAAAAAATTAAGAAAGACCCCTCCACACGCAAAAAAGTGCCTACCTCTCCAAAACCAGACTTTCAGCATGACACATAAGCATTTTTAAAGGTTGTCATGTGCTCAGCTATTCATATTCTCCTAGTATGCAAAATTTCAGTCACTTATTTAGACTCTATGTATTTGAAAGTGTACTAAATAAAAAAAACAACTTTTATTTAGTAAATAATTTAAAAATATTTATAGTAAAAAATAACCTCTAAATGACGATAATTAAAGCACATGGCCGACATCAATTTGTTTCAATGATGGAAAAACATACAAAGGACAAAAAGAATGTGTTTACTCAATTCAATAACTGTTCATCTTATGAGTAAGACCAACACACCTAAACCTGCCTATCATGCAGGAAAAAACGTCCTGATAAGGACGATCCCACAAGGAACCTATTCCTATTATATGTTATAAACCATCAAAGACAAAATGCTTTTTAGCAGAAAATAATTCCCACTAATTCCCCCTAAAGCAATTCAACACTATATAATAATTTGTAGCAAAAAAATACTCAAAATTTTAAACTTAAAGGGTCCCAAATGTTTCGGCACCCCCTTTGTCATCAGGGGACGATTGGGCACACCGAGCCAACAGGCACCATTGGACCCATTGCCTTTCTCTTACATATTGTAACACTATTCTAGCCTACCAATCTGTCCCCTTATGAAGCAAGGGTGGGTGCCAAAACATGTTGGGACCTTAATGGTTAATTTGTGAGTTATCGTCATTTAGGGGTTATTTTTTGATAGAATTTTTTTTTTATTATTTACTAAATAAAAGTTATTTTTAAATTTAGTATGTTTTCCAATACATAGAGTCTTGGCGGTGCTGGTATATATACCTGCATTTAATTTAATTTTGCTGTAGGTTAAATTTTTAAAAATTTCAGTTACTCCAAATATACAAAATGTGTCCCTGGTTAGGAGTTGTTCACATAGCGTTTTTGGATCAGATTTGGATCCGAAAATCGACCCAAAAAAGCAGGGGGTGATCGGATTTTTAAACGATCAGAATTATTCAACATTTTTTTGGCGTATTGGGATGGGGGTGGAGCGCGGATCGCAACCTTTAGTTTTAAAATAGGGCCCAAAACAGTTCCAAAAATGTATTTTTCACACGGACTCAAACCGCCATGTGAAAAAACCCTCACTGTTTTTTTTTGTGATTCTACCCAACCTAGCCTTTGTCTAAAAAATTCTAATATGAAAATGTATTTTCTAAAGTTAAAGATGTTTTCTTACCACTGTCACCTCCATTAACACCTTGCCACCATAGTCAGCTTTATGATGCAGCAATGTTTTTCTGTTTTTACAATGCCATCCTCCAAGGTTCATAAGTATTATTTTTTACCCGTTTTTTCATTGTTCACCATGCGGGTAAAAATTTCCTTTATTCTGCACTTTGTCTTTACAGGCAATTTTTTTATAGTTTTTTTTGTTTTATTTTTATTTTTTGTTACCTATTTGCTTTTTTTTGCGTTTTGGGTTTATTTGAGCACAAAACCCAATTTTATATCTATTTTATGTTTTTTTTTTTTGTTGTATTATTCTTGTTATAAAATCATATTTTTTTTTTTTCATTTTAAAAGGTGGGTTAGGGTTTTTTATGGGAAAATTTTCTCTATTTTCAGGGACCATTTTAAGGGGATGCAAAACCTTTTGGGTTGAATTTGAATGCCAGTTTTTTTAAAAAGGATGAACAAAAACATTTCTTGAATTTTGCAAGGCTTTTTACCATGAAAAATAATTGATGTTTGGGGGGGACATTATGAAAAGATACCATTTTTAAGTTTTTCTTCTCGAGGTTAGTGTAGCATTCATATTAAATTTTGAAAAATCCTGGCAGCACTTTAATGGGGTTAGTAAAACTTTTTTCCACATTTTCTCGTAACACATGCATAAATGGGGCGCATCATATGATCTGGTGCAACACGCCCCCATTTATACAAAAGTGTCCTGTCTGATGCATCATGGGCCAGATTTTGGCGAGGCATTTCACTACAGGCTAAAATTGGACATCCCCCTTTATAATTCGCCCTTTGACTTTATTTTGTTGGTGAATATAATTATGTTGATACGAAATCTGTATAGAATAATTCAATAATTAGATTATTTAAATAAATGTTTTGTTACCCCCACTGCCATTTTCATTTTTCCATCAGTGGAACAGAGTGAGGGCTTGTTTTTGTGGGATAAACTGTAGTTTTCATTAAAATGTTTTAGAGTATATAAAAAGTTTGGATCACTTTTTATTTCATTTTTTGGTGGCAAGATGAACAAAAAAAAGCATTTCTGGAAGTGTTCTGAGTGCCCTATATATATTTTTTTTTTTACATTTTTTTATGGATATAGCTGTGTAAGGGCTTGTTTTTGAGGGATAAGCCTTCGTTTTCTTTGGTACCACTTTTGGGTACATATGACATTTCGATTCCTTTATAATTTGTGTTTTTTAGTTTTTTTCGAGGTGATAAGAAAATGGTAGCAATTTTAGCATGTTCCTTCCTTTTTTGCTTTGAATAGCATTCATTTATTCCTGTATGATTGTTTGTTTTAACAAATAACAACAGATTCGTTATTAGTAAAATCACGCTATTTGCAGTTTTTAACTTAAATATTTCTTACATTTTACCACATTTCATATTTTTATTTTAAACCTTTTTTTGTCCCACAATGATGCTTGTAGATGCAATCCTTTTAATTGCTTACATTATGCACTGCTCTTTTTATGATGCAGTATAATTACTGCCCATCTGTAAGTTTTCTACTGGCGAAATAATACACTCTGCCTCTTAAAGGGTCTAGTAGACACACCTACAAGGCAGACCTACAGGGCTTTGTCAGGCCCCCTGCTGCCACAGCAATGCAGCTACAGTCCGACTGACCAAGTGAGCATGCTCCTTCTGTTTAACTACCTAAATGGTGTGATTGCTATTAAATGCGACATCTAGCAGTTGAATGGGCAGGGCTTAGGTTCAATCCTATTCATTGCAGTGAGAGCCTGGCTGAATATTACGGCTGTCTCCCACTGCAGTTGACACAGGCCCAGTTCCTGGGCTTGTGCCGCCATTGAAAATATGTAACTGTATGGCCTGTTGTGGTAAGTGCCTTAAAATTAAATATAGTGAATTAGCCGACACATGTGAAAATATTAATGTGGTAAAATACATATGTTTTTTGAAAATAAGTTAGGGTGACATTTCCCAACACGTCAACATCAGTTTTTTAGTCTATATTGCGCTAAAACCACTGTTGACGCCATATTTTGGATGTAAATGAACTGTTTTTACACCAAACTAGGCGCATTATATGGCGGGAACGACACATTGCAATGTGCCTAAAATTAATGCGCTGTGCGCCTCCATAATGAAATGCGCCTATTGAGGCGCATAGCACATCATTACAAGTGTATATGTGTTAGGTGCATTACAAGTATGTGTTTAGGCACAAATTTCATATCTTGTTATGATAAGGCTGTGCGCCTCCATGGGTGATGTGCCTCGATAGGGGCATTACATAAGCTTCTAATGATATTCTATGTGCCACGATTTGTGCTAATCACGGCACAAAATATTTAATTGGTAGAGTATATAACGCCCCTATCGAGGCACATCGTGCAGGGAGGAGATATGCTTATCATAATAAGTATATGAAATGGGGCCCCGACACATACTTGTATTGCGTTAACACATACTTGTTTAAAAAGTGAAATGCACCTAACAATATACACTTGTAATGATTGCTATGCACCTCAATAGGCGTATTTCATTATGGAGGCGGCATTAAAGCATCATTTTTAGGCGCATTTTTGTTTACTATGCAAGGTATACCGGACCCAGATTTTTGATGTTACACTTTTTTGGCGCACTTATACTTATTTATGCCCCCTAAAAACTGAAAGTTTTGCACCACCAATTTTCGGACATCTCGCCCCTTTGGGTTAACATGTATGAAGGAAAGCGCGTTTAAAGTGAATTGTCGAGTCTCTTTTTTAGTGTATAATGCATCTGATGTATGAAAGTGGTTTTTTGTGTGTTCATAAGGGGAAGTGTAAAGTTCGACGCACCTCACAGAACTTAGGCGCATAAGTAATGGTCCTAAACGTATTAAGTTTATAGACATGCTATTCTAATGACTTCTCTCATTTCCAGCCTGTCCCGTGAATAGAAACTGTGGTACTTATCCTGCTTGGAGGACCGCAGGCAAGGAGGTAACACCAATACCCATGCTGTGGTTGGCTCTTGCTATATGTAGAATTTAAAAGGTGAGATATTTCTATATTTTGTGGATATTATATTTTTTATTTTAATTTTCTGTGTTTCATTTTTCAATAAATTTAAAATTTTTTCAGTTTGATAAATTTTTAAAAATTTTTTTATTTTGTACGGTTAAGTTGAAAAATATTGGAATTTTTGCCCCTTTAGCAAATCTAGTTACTTCGACTCCCCAGGCTCAGACAGACCACTTGAAATAGGTCTGCCTGTGGGGGCAGTAAAGCGCCTGTTTTGCCCCAACCCATTCCTTATGTGTTTAATCTTGAATGGGTGCAAGCCCCAGAACATCCCTTTATGTTAGGGCATTCGAAAAAGGGGTTTTCTTTTCGAACAATGCACCTAACACATTATTAGGGCATTAGAATCGTGTGGCTCGTTAGGTGCATTTTTACACCAGGAAAAAAATTTTTGAAAAACCATTCTACATGTCGCCCTTTATTCCTAAAAATTTGACAATTAATTTTATTGCCGAACCCCTAAAATGCTGTTGGTGTGTGCTCCCTTTTCTTATAGGGAATCTTTTTTTCAGTGATTTTCCCTGTATCCAGACCTCACGCTTGTCAAAAAGATTTTCTCTTCAAGCCAGGGGCGTTGCTGGCGTTTTATTCAGGGCACAAGCCCCGAATAAAAAGCCGGTTTTCCCCCAAACCCCATACTTTTCCCAACTGTCCGGAACGCCACGAGCCTCCCGAAATAGGGGGGAAATTTCCTGGATCCCCCCCGGGCAGCTGGGAAATCTCCTGCCCCGAAGCGCGGGAGGGGCGCATCATCAGACCCTGCCCGACACCTGAAAACAGGGGCCCCCCGCCCGGCCGTACACTGTGAACCCGTGTCACAGTGTGTTTGAGGTGGGGGCCTGGGAGCAGGCGCAAAAACTATTTGCCCCCTGTTTCCCCCCGGGGGGCCCCCCGGCCGCTGTGGGCCCGGAGGCAGTCCGTTGCTCCCGTGGCCGTCCGCGCATCCGGCCATGACGCCCGGGCCCTGCGCCCAAAGCGCCCAGACCCCGGGGGGTCGGGGTGATGTCCCCGGGGCGGGCCCGGGTGTCACGGGGCACAGCGTCATAGCATTTTGCACCCTGATCTCCTGGCAGGTGCAGGCATGGGCTTCCCCCTTGCCGGGGGGCCTCCCCTACTGGGGCGTGGCGGCGCGGTGACGTCACTTCCCCCGCCCCCCCCATTTGCGGGCGGCGGAGCGGCGGGGAGCTGGAGCGGCCGGGCCCTCCGGAGCGGGAGTCGGAGCCGTAAGGGGGCTGGTTTTTTTTTTTTTTAAAATATCAAGGGGGGGCCCCTGGTATTAAGGGGGGCCCTGGCTATAATGGGGGCCCCGGCTACTAATGGGGGCCTGGCTATTAAGGGGGGCCTGGCTATTAAGGGGGGCCCGGAATTTTAAGGGGGGCCTGGCTACTAATGGGGGCCCCCTGCATTAATGGGGGCCCTGGCTTTAAGGGGGGCCCGGTTTTAAGGGGGGCCCTGGCTATAAGGGGGGCCCGGGGTACTAATTGGGGAGCTGGCTCTAAATGGGGGCCCCTGATTTTTAAGGGGGGGCCCTGGTACTAATGGCGGCCCCTGACTTTTAAGGGGACCCTAATATTAAGGGGGGCCCCTGGCTACAAAATGGGGGCCCTGACTTTTTAAGGGGGGCCTGGTACTAAGGGGGGCCCCCGGATTTTAAGGTGGGCCTGGCTACTAATGGGGGGGCCTCTTTTTTTTTTTGGGGGGGCCCCCGACTTTTAAGGGGGGGGCCTTTGGCTTTTTAAGGGGGGCCCCTGGTATTTTATGGGGGCCCGGGGTATAAGGGGGGCCCTGGCTTCTTAATGGGGGGCCCCGACTACTAAAGGGGGCCCTGACTATAAAGGGGGGCCCAATATTAAAGGGGGGCCCTACTACTAAAAAAAGGGGCCCCGGCTACAAGGGGGGCCTGGCTACTAAAGGGGGCCCCCCGGCTACTAAATTTGGGGGCCCGGGTTTTCTGGGGGGCCCGGGTATTTAAGGGGGGCCCTTTGACTGCTTAAATGGGGCCCTGACTCCCTACAACTAGCTAAAGGGGGCCCTACTACTACCCTAGCTAAAGGGGGGGCCCTGATACTACACACTAGCTAAAGGGGGGCCCCCGCTTCCTGCACACTAGCTAAAGGGGGGCCCTGACTTACTGCACAAGTTTAAAGGACCCCCCAAAAATATTTTATACCCCAAAAAAGGGCCCCCCAAACAAATGTATATCTAAAAAAGAGCCCCTTTCCTGTTATACCCCCAAAAGGACCCCTAATGCCGTATCTACCTAAAAGGAGGCCTTAAAATCCCTGTTTATTACTAAAAGAGCCCCTAAATCCCTGTATGTACCTAAAGAGACCCAAAAATGCTTGTATATATCTAAAGGAGGCCCCTAACTACCTTTTATACTCCTAAAGAGACCCCTAACTGCCTGTTACCCCCTAAAGAGTCCCAAACTGCCTGTATATACCTAAAGGAGGCCTTAAAACTGCCTGATAGTACCTAAAAGAGACCCTAACGCCTGTAAAATACCTAAAGGGGGCCCCAAAACTCCCTGTTACTACCAAAATGGAGCCATAACTCCCTGTATACCCCTCTTATCTCGGGGGGTTGTTTCTCCCACCCCCAAACTCCTTAGGTTTAGGCCTCTAATTATGGCTTGTACCGCTCTCCCCCCTCTGGGAGTTTGTACGAGGTGGGAATAGGTAAAAGGTGCTGGAAAATTGAGGTTCAAAGATTTTGGTGTAATTTCTGCAGGGGGTTTTGGGGCCCGGGACAAGTCATCATGGCGATGTGGAT
>JAODAL010055054.1:0-24223 GCA_025379985.1 Phyllomedusa bahiana | reverse complement strand
GGTCCCTTTTGCAGAGTAAAGCCCCAAAAGCTGTGTTGCCCCCCTATCTTCCCCGAAGTTGATGTTCTTTGGATGCAACTCAGCATTCTCTCTCCTCTAAACACGACGAGTTCTGTTTCTACCACACAGTTCTATTTTGGTTTAATCTGACTACATGATATTCTCCCAATACTCTTCTGGATCATCCAAATGATCTCTTGCAACTTCAGACATGTTCAGACATGTACTGGCTTAAGCAGAGGGACATGTCTGGCACTGCAGGATCTGAGTCCCTGGCGGTGTAGTGTGTTACTGATGGTAGCCTTTGTTACGTTGGTGCCAGCTCTCTGCAGGTCATTCACTAGGTCTCCGGTGTTGTTCTGGGATTTTTTATCACCGTTCTTGTGATCATTTTGACCCCACAGGATGAGATCTTGCGTGGAGCCCCAGATCGAGGGAGATTATCAGTGGTCTTGTATTTCTTCCATTTTCTAATTATTGCTCCCACAGTTGATTTCTTCACACCAAGCTGCTTGCCTATTGCAGATTCGATCTTCCCAGCCTGGCGCAGGGCTACAATTTTTTTTCTGGTGTCCTTCGACAGCTCTTTGGTCTTCACCATAGTGGAGTTTGGAGTGTGACTGTTTGAGGTTGTGTGCAGGTGTCTTTTATACTGATTAACAAGTTCAAACAGGACCCATTACTACAGGAAATATGTGGAGGACAGAGGAGCCTCTTAAAGAAGAAGTTACAGGTCTGTGAGAGCCAGAAATTTGCTTTTTGTAGGTGCCCAAATACTTATTTTCTACCATAATTTGCAAATAAATTCTTTCCAAATCAGGCAATGCGATTTTCGGGATTTGTTTTCTCATTTTGTACACCTATGATGTCAATTACAGGACTCTCATATCTTTTTAACTAGGACAATTGGTGGCTGACTAAATACCGTATATACTCGAGTATAAGCCGAGTTTTTCAGCACCAAAAATGTGCTGAAAAATCCCTCCTTGGCTTATACTCGAGTCACTATCAGCGCTCGGGCGCTGTAATGGCCCAGGCGCCGACAGGGACACTTCAGCTATATGCGACTCCTCAGGGAGCACAAATAACTGAATGCCGAATCAGCCCACAGCGTCTGGGCGCTGCCGTGGCCCGGGCGCTGTTGGCTATCTTTTCACCTGTATGCGAATCCTCTGGGGGCACAGAGTTTCCGGAGGCAGCGTGCTATGACATCACGTCACCTGTGCAAGAAGACGGAGCACCTGGGAGTCGGAGCAGCGAGGGAGCGAGGGATATTTACTTATAACCTGCCTATTGGGACATATAGCTACCTATACCTGCCTATAACCTACCTATGGGGACATATACCTGCCTGTACATGCCTATAACCTGCCTATGGGAAACATATACCTACCTGTAACCTGACTTTTGGGACACATACCTGCCTATACATGCCTATAACCTACCTATGGGGACATATACCTGCCTATACATGCCTATAACCTGCCTATGGAGGACATTAAATCACCTATACCTGATTATGGGGGACATATAGCTGCCTATCTGACATTAAACTGCCTGTGTAATTATATTGATATTCAATTTTATTTTTGAAATTTACCAGTAGCCGCTCCATTTCTCACCCTAGGCTTATACTTTAGCTTTCCACCTGAGACACTGGCAACAAGCATTAAGCATGAGCGGCTGGAAGTTCTGTAGCGGGGTGGAGATTCTTGAGGCAGCATGGTCGAAGATTTAGTGCATCTGGTGTGAGCCTAACAAATCTTATTTATTTGCTGCTATATTTAATATAGTATTATTGCAATTGCATTCTATCATACTTCAGAAAACCATAATTCAGAAACTGCATACAGTACTCAATGCGATTTTTTGCTGTTTGAATAGATTTTTGTATTGGGATGTTTTTCTATTCCCCATAAATATTCCCAATATCATAAAACATTGCATAATTCTTAAAGGGGTTTTGCCACAAAGTAAAATTGACGTTGGAAGCTTGCAAATTAAATATATAATCATTTTCAACCTATTCATTCTTTATTAAAAATTATGGACCATTTTTGTTATTTAGCTGCTCTTTTGGCGATGTTCACACGGTGTTTTTGCAGGGGCGAATTCCGCCCCGCAATTACGCGTGTGCGGGGACGGGGCAGGATAGTGGGGATGGGCGAGCGGAGGGCCGGCAGCTCGTCCGGGGCCATAGAACAAGTCATTGCTTAGCGGCGAGTATACGTCGCTATGAAAGGGGTCCTGTACAATTTTCTCACGACCGGAGTATTCGTACGAGCAGGGAGTGGAGTCGTTATGCTTAGTTCTATTTGAGAAATGTGCTTTACCGTTGGTTACTGGGACGGATTTGCCCGTTATTGGAGCAATTAGGCGCGTTATTCGGATCTGTGAAGTACGGCCAGAATAAGCCGTGTGTACATGCCTTAGTGATCATTGTTTACAGTTCATTCCAGGGAATATCTTCCTGGGTTAGAGAGTTATCTGTCCTGGCTGCACATGCTTAGTCATCACTTCTCTCTCTGGCAGCAAGCTTCGGAGTGTTCTTCCCCTGGTGCTGTCTTTCTCTCTCACGTCATCTGTTCTCCTTAGTTTTTTGTCTTACAGTGCTATTATTTTCATTAATTAAACCTTCAATGAGGTATGTGCATTGATAAAGAGAAAAAGAAATCCACTCAGGGTTTGGTTCCTGCAGGTAATTGAACCGTAGCGACCCCTTATACCTGAGGCAAAAAACATTACCTTGTGTCTACTCACTGCTCTTTACATATGCAATGAGATCGATGAGATGTAGATGTGGCAAAACCTTTTTATGATTCTTTAATCCTGAGGGTGTGTAATTTCCTGCAATTTGTTCCGATAGCAGGGAAGGTAACCCTAATGGCACTGAGTGATTAGTGTAAGGCCAAAAGAAAGAGAAAATTGAGACAGCGCTCCCTAGTATAATACTGTTAGATAATCTTCTGGCAGAGTTTATTTGCAAGTATATATACTCACCTCCTTGTGTTGTGCCAAACATCCAGGCTCAACACTGAGGCTCATTACAAACAATTTTTTCTGGAATCTGTTGTTTAAACCAATGTCCGCTGCAGGGTGTCGGTTGAGGCGAGCTGTGGTATAAGATTCTTGCACAACGGGTAAAAGTTTTTCTTCCCCTTGGATAAACCCAATCCAAATAGGCTGCGCAGGACTGTACTTATTGTACTAAAAGATTGTAGTTTTGTTTGCATACAGAGGAAGACGCGTTTCGTGTCTCTAACACCAGACACTTCATCAGTTCCAGTACAGCAATAAAAGACAGATTGGCGGTTTAAATACCATAGTATGCTGGTTAACTGCCCAGTCTACAAGTGGCAGCTGGAATGTGATTGGACATACAGAGTTTAAAACCTGCATGACAAACAGATATAGCAGGATCATATATCGCCTTTAACAATAAAATATACTTATAAAACACCTTTATGATCCATTTTTTTAGTGTGGTATTAAACACATTCTGAAAATAAACAAATAAACTATGACAACAACATATAATGAAAAAAGGGAAAGTGAAATGAGCAGAGGGCCGTGTGTGAAGCGATCCTGTTTGGGATCTTATATAGTTGTAATGTCTCTTTCTGGTCACTAGGTGTCTCATACTACTTGAGTAGCTGATACTTTTCAAAAGTTGTTACATATGGGCCAGATGTATGAAAACTGTCTAGGTCTAAATACTCATCTTTGTTGGCCATAGGTAACCTGAGTGACCCTCTCATTTCATTATTGTGCTCTGGAAAAGTTGAGTTGGGCGCTGCTGATTGGTTGCTTTGGGCAACAAAGTGAGTTTAGACCTAGACAGTTTTTCATTACATGTGGGCCCTATGTATGTCAAAAAGTCATCTGTATGCAATGAGATCTGTAGGAGCTGAGGAGGTCCATGTGCGAGGAAATTGAGTTAATTCTCTCACTTGAGGCCAGGACATGCTGACAGTAATATGTATTCAAGTGATAAAGATTAAGGTAAAATAAACCATTCAGGTCTCTTAAGAATAAGGATTTTGGGACATTAACTGTTATGTGATCTAAATGTTATGTATATTAAAAATATGTCCTGGTGTAGCACCAATAAAAATAGGATTAACAGAACTCTTCTTTAATTGTCTGAGTTAGTTATATGAGTTCTGTGGACTCGTTCAGCCCTTGTGGGGGTAGCAATGGAGTTGATACATCCAGAACATCTCTTTTTCATTAGGAACCTAGCTGAACGATTAGGGATGTGGTCGGGCACAGCTTGATCAATTAAGCATTAAGATATGGCTTGATGGTTTGAATTATGTGCTTCTGACTTATGCCTTGATTACGCTATGTAGCATTAAATTTCTTTTTATATTGCTGCATTATTGTCATGTGCTTGTTTACTTGCTGAGAGTTACGCCTACTTTCTGTTATGATTGCACGGGCAAGTTAAAAGGTATATTTCAAATGTGCTCATGCAGATAAGTTGGTAGTTAAAGGGGTTTTATCGTTTGAAGCTTTCGCACACTTGAGCTATCAGTTTCAGTTTCAAATCCACGGGTGAGTCTCTCCTCTCAGTAGGCGTGTCCTGCCAAGAGGTGTGTCTCTCCTCTCAGTAGGTGTGGGCTCGTGTTCTCTCCTGCCAGGAGGCGTGTCCCCTATCAGTAGGCAGGTCTCTCCGGCCAGGAGGGTCGTGTCTCCCTTCTGTCAGTAGGCATTCTATCCTGCCAGGAGGCGTGTCTCCCCCTAATCTGAAGGAGTTGTGACATCATCATTCTGTGTGTGCCGTGGAAGGGGAAGGATGACTGGAGATGACAGGCTCCAGGCTCCACAAACTCCTTGTAAGCAAAACACCCTCATTGCTGAAACCAGAACATCCTCATAGCTATAAACAGTCATACACACAGCCTGAACCGATGAAACAACTGTGAGAAATGCTCTCTGTCCCCCTCCCGACTCTCCCTTCCCCTCCCCCGGTTATCAGGCAGGAGGTAGAACAGACTGTATAAAGCTGTTATATGGGTGATGGGAACAGACTGTATAAAGCTGTGTTATATGAGTGGAGAGCAGTGTTTAGGATTGTTAATGAGGGGATGAGTGATTCTATGATAGAGACTGAATAATTGCCCAGATCCTTTACATAAGAAACTGAGACTGCGAGGCATAGAGAAGCTGAAAGGCACCTAGTTACACTTTCAATATCAAACAGCCGCAGAGGGGAAGTAAGAAGGGGCAGGGGTCGGGGGGGGGGGGGGAGTGCAGGCTGCTAATCACAGCACAGGTGGCGTTTCCCTTCCGGGGGGCATGTCCAAACTGGCTGAATGACATTTCAGTCAGCCCAATCACAGAAAAGGGGGCATTGTCCCGAACCTGTGGTGCAGCAGAAATAGCTATAGATGCACTGTTAAGCTCGAATATCCACGTATACTAAGTGACTTAGGTAAAGCAAAACCAATGAAAGTGCTTATTTTTACTGTCCCCATCATTTGAGATATGATCTTTGTAGCGAGAATACACCTTTAAGGTCAAACATCTGGCCTGTTACTGTTGATTTTTTTTTTTCAAATTGTTTTTATTAACATTAATCTTGACTCAACAAAATGGAAAGCAGTAAATTTCAATCGTATCATAAAATCTTTCCCTTACAAATTTTTATATCAATAATAGCTATATAATCATATAGCCATGGACAATGTTATTTTCTTCTTTTTTTTTTGTTTATTGCTTAGTTTCTAACAAAAAACATAGTAAACATTACACAGTCTTTTACATGTTAAGTTGCAGTTTCGTTACAGCCTCAATTGCTACTGGCAGGTACATCATTAAATCAAACCAATTAACTTTTAAAAATTGAGTGTGTCTCGATTCTCCCTCTTTTTTTATAATCATCTGATGCACGTCTCCCTCCCTCCCCGCCAGTGTAGGTAAGAGAGCACTGCTCCCGCTGGACACTATAATACCATCCCAGTATCTATAGTTTCGTAACCTTCCTACGAGCAGTTTCCAGTGAAAGCCTATAATTCTAGCTTATGAAACACCTTTCCATGGCCAAATCTATTGGATCGCACCCGCCTGTTGCTACATTGGGTACCATAAGGTTGGCTCAAAACAAGCGCTTTTTTATTACCCTTTAGTATCCGTCGGCAATGTGTCTATATATTTATTTCAAATCTCAAAGAAACTTCCTCTCCCCTTTTTTCTTGCTGCAAGGCGGGCCTCAACCCAATCCCATGAGCTTTAGAAATCAAGTTTAGGTTTTAAATATGTCCAGAGTGGGACTCACGGGGCTGGAGCATACCTGTTTAAAATAGCTTTGCGTGGCTGCCGACTTGCCACAACTTGTATTTCCTTTTTACCCGCCTGGTCATGTCTTGTCCCTCTCGTTTCAGCATTACGAACAGTGCCCTTTGAAGAACTAGCAACAAAGGACACATTTAATGGATCGGTGTATTTACTTCATGTTTCATGAAGCCAAAAACTCCCGTTATTAAGGGCAATCCCATAGACAATGATTTAAGTCCGCTGTGGCAATCCAACATTTAAGGCATTCGTCGTTTTGGAACCTGCCATACGATGCCCCCTAATTGGGTGTAAGATTGGCAATTGTGCGCCACTTCATAAACATCTCAACATACCTAGCCAGCCGGCAGGAATTTGACTAAGTGTCAGTAGTGCTTCTAGTATCCGTAGTGGGGAGATGTCAGCGTCTCTGTTCCTGCCATCTAGCTAGGCCAAAGCGTGTTGCTGTATAGTCTAAGTCCTCTAAAAGTACTTATAGCGACGGTACCGACTGCTTGTCTCGTTTCTGGTAGGGGGGTTAAGAACACCCGTACTAAATCATGTTCGTGTTCTTCTTGGTGTAGGTGTCTCTTCACCTCTGAGATATAACTTAAATACCTGTTGGTAATTAATAAGAATGAATTCGGGGATATAGGTTATGGCTTTGTAATTCTGAGATTGACAGTATTTTTTTTTTGTTTCCCTGTTTAGTGTTGGGGTGCACTTATTGTTTTCAAATTGGTGTACACCTAGTCTGTGCCATATTCTAAAGTGTTTTATGACTTTCCCTCCTGGGAATTTGGGGTTACGAATGAGAGATATATTTGGTGAATAATCGGGGGTTCTAATTTTTGAGTTGCCTAATCTTTCGCCATTTGCCTTCCTTATCGGCATCATGCGCTGATCCTCTTTTGCGTCTGAGGGATGCTCTCCATAGGGTAAATGCAAAAAATTGATTGAGTGAGATGCCGTGCATCCTTCCTGTTCTAGTGAAATTTCGTGGAAAAATGTTGTAGATTGCATCCAGTCTGTCAGAATACGACCTACGGCCGCCGAAGTTATAAGGGAAATATTGGGATAAATCCCTATGCATCCATGGATTGTCGACGCTGTTGATGCACTTATAAAGGAATTCGGGCCCTCCATTGAGTTCTTATATATTGTCTGTATTGCGCATTAATGTGACTTCTTTACCCCCGCCGCAAATATATCGGAAGCATGTGGATAAATGTACAGGAGGAGTGGGAATTCGACATTTTAATTAATTTACATCTACCCTGAGAAGGACAGAGGGAGGTCGGCCCTGTTTTTTTCATAGTGCGCACCATTTCCCCAGAAGACCTGGAATGTTTGCAGCGTTATATGTTACTAGGAAGTTTAGTCAGCCATACCCCTAAGTAATCTATATGCCGAGATCTTCACACATCTAATCTGATGAGCTCGACCCAGTAGTGGCTCTGGCAGGGCCATTTCAGAAGCATTCCCTCGCTTTTGTCCACATTGATCGTATTTTAACCAGACAGTGATCCAGCTGTCGGCCATATTCATGAATAGGGAGTTAAATTACTGCCTGGAGGTTCATAATCATTAGAAGAAGGTCATCAGCATTGGCTGTGACTTGAGCTCTCTGCCCGGGGACAAATGCATTAGTATTGGCGGTGATTGGTTATATGGGAAAGAAGGGGTCTATGGCCGATTATTTAAATGGGTGAGAGCGGACATCCCTGCTTAGCTCTCTATAAAGGTATATAAAATGGGGAAGCTGGTTGTTAATATAAGCGAAGGGTTGTCGTGCATTGGATGCGCATGTGGGCGAGGAGGCCGACGAAGAGTTCCCAAATCCACAGTCGTGAAAGAGTAGCATCCTGTAATTGGGCTGGAGACCTTATCAAAGGCACTTTTCGGCATTCCAGGCTAAAAGCATGGATACCGGAGGGCGTCTACGATCTAGCATGAGTTATGGGCGCTATACTGTTCTAACATTTTTTGTAGAGTTGCCTATTAGCTATAAAACCATTCTGTGCAGGGTGTTGTTTTATGTCGGCAAAAAAGTTTGCTTTCTAGCAGCCATTAATCTTGCCTTAAATATCTTATAGTCCTGTTACAGCAGAGAGATTGGGTCTATTTGACGTTAGCAATGTAGGTTCTTTTTGCGGTTTTTTAACAGTGGCGTACAGTGCGGTGAGTCGTTTAAAAGGCATATACCTCTTTAGAATGGGAAATAAATGTCATTATTAATCGGCCAGTGGTTGGGAGAGATTTCTGCGTTTTAACATTTTATAAAATTCCGATGGGAACCATCGGGCCGGGGTTTTCCGTTTCGCCAGCCCCTCACCCCCGCGCGCCACCTCTTCTTCTGTGATCTCAGCCTCTTGTTCTAAAAGAGCTCTCTGTTCTTCCGAGATCTCTGGCAAAGACAACTTGTCCAAGAAGGATGTCACCTTTTGAGCGTCATAGGGGTTCCGCTCCATATGCGACTCATAGTAATTCTACTAATTCTTTCTCATTGGTCCCATGGTTCTGTCAAGATTGTCCCTGAGGAGGTGGATTTTATTTTGCTCAATTGGCTGTCTATTACGCCACGGTTTTGTTGTTTTCGCCTGAATCTTGCCCTTCCTTTTGCCCAGCGTTTGTATTGGTTGTTGCCAATCAATGTTGGGGCCTTAGCTTCCCCCTGTAGGAAAACGTGTTCATTAGATTTTGTGCTTCTGTAAACGTTGTTGGTTTGCGGGCCGAGGGATCTACAGAGAAACCTATTTACTGTGAGTGAAGTAGGCTAGAATTTGCAGCTCCTGAATATTTCTTTTTTTGGAGATTTACGCGTTCATTTGGTAACATTGCTAATAATATGCCCGCGCATAAACTGTCTCGCTGTCGCCCACAGAAGAGCGGTATTTTGACGCATGAATCCGCATTATCTTTTCTGGAACTGAATCCAGTGCGTCGGATAAAGTCCCTAAAATCATCTGACTGATGATGTAGAGGTAGGCCGGATATTTCAAACTCGCGTACTAGCAGAGGGACGGTCCCCCCTTAGATAGTGCATGGGGGCTTGGTAGGATATCGCTATTGATAATATTTCGCAGTCGGTTAACACTATGGTACTGGGACAGTAAGAAATACATAGGACATTGTCTATGCGGGGAAAAAGGACCTGTGGACTGAAGATTAGTAGATATAAGTTCGTGAAGTTCGAATGTCCGCCCTCCAGTAGTCAATTACTCAAGTCTTGTCTGACCATATCCTCCAGTGGAGAGCCCTGGTGTTTTCCCTGTTTGAGGGGTTTGATCTATAGTTCTGGGTCAAGTACCGCGTTTTTAAAGTCCCACATCAGTTTAGGTTAGTAGAATGCGACTTCTGAATAATGCAAAGTCCGTACAGATGGGTAAAGAAAATTCGTCCCCCCTCCACATGTGCATGACATTTACATTATGTATACATGGTGTTTGCAATACGTTTCCTTATGTATTATGATCTGCTGCAGGGTCCAACAAAACTGATCCTTATAGATTGTATGGTCCCTTCCTGAAAAGTATATCGCCACCCCATCTTAGATTTTGTAGTGGTAGTTCGCAGTATTGGCGCGTCTAACCAGGGGGCTTAATGGGATGATGATTTCTTTTTGCAAATGAGTTTCTGTAGGAAATAAATACATCTGCTCTTGTGCGTTTCATGTGTGGTTTTCATTCTCCTGTCTTAGCTTTTCTGGGGTTATTTAATCTCCACTTTCCAGGATATCAGCGTTGAGTGGCATTGCGAAGAATCAGCTCCGCCATCAACTGTTGGTTACCACTCATCCCTGTGTCCCAGTGTGGTAATTGCAAGAGCGAGCTTTGCTGGCCAAAAAACACGTGAGGCGTCACTGCGAGAGCCCCATGTTCCCTACATAGCGGGGTGGTTGAGAGCTCACGCACCACCTATCGAGCCGAATCCTCCATACCCTTCCCCAACAATCTTTGTCTGGAGACTTGTGAGGTATGAGACACACCTCAGTTAACCTAACATCGTGAGACAAATACCGCATCCGAAGAAGAGTTGGCAAAGAGAAGGGTATGGAAAGGAGGGTAGGGAGGAGGAAGGGGGTTAAATGGGGGAAGACAAGGGATTGAAACAGTGCAATTATTAATCCTATACGATTCCCCTTAATTAACTTAAGACCTGCAAAGTCTCAGGAGAATCACTAACTGGTTATCTTTTACTCTATCTATACATGTTTGTCCATTCTCCGTCACCCTCAATTTCGCTGGATAAAGCAACTGGAATCGTATCCCATTCTCGTGTAAGTGCTGGCAGACTGGATGAAAGGCCTTGCGCTTTTGTGAGATTGCTGAGAGAAGGTCTGGGAAAATTAGAATGGTTCATTCTCTACCATCAACTCTCGCTCGTTTGGCGATACGCTTTAAGAAAATCGCTCTTTATTTGTCCAATTTTGGTATTTAGCGATCACTGGTCGAGGCTGTTTGCCTGTCTACTGCATTTTGCCATGCGGTGACCTTTCTTTCTATGAGGAAAGGATTCTTGGCGTGTCGACGGCCTATATGCGGCGGACAGGTTTGTCTGTCTCAGTATGTAGCAACGAAGTCCAATGAGATGGCTTATGGTACACGACTAAATCTGAGATTATGTGCGACGCGCTCGGTTCTCTAGGTCGTCGGATTAATCTTATTTTGAATAACTGTCGATCAAGGACTGTTGCGCAGATGTTTGCCCCGTTCTAGACTGGTTGATATCCATCTTTACATTGCCTGTGTGAGATCCAGCTCAAACATTTTTTGTGAGTTGCTAGTTATCTGGGTCAATTGAAGACTATGCATTTAAGTCTCAATCCTGCTTGTTAGAGCAGAAGCGTACGTTGTCACCTCAGTTAACATCAATCAATAATCTGCGAATAGTGGCGTCCAGGGGATCAGTGGTCTCGCAGGAGGTGGAAGCCCCCATGGTCTGTGGAACAGCTATAGCGCCTGAAAAGATGTGGCGTTTGCGCCATAGTAGCAGTAGTTTAGGTTGCGTTTTGTTTGGGTTTGCTTTTTGCTGATGTTGTTTTAGGTTGCAGTAGCTGGTATTTTTCTAGCGGGCGTTTTTTGAGGAACGCTAGTGCGTTTAGGTGTGGCTGAGGATGTAGAAATTTGTCCATATTTTCTGCTGCTACTTAGAGTAAGCTTGCACAAAGGTATAGATCTGCAGCCGAAATCCATCCTGGAATCCGGTCCAGAGCCTGTTGTCGGATCTTGGTGAGTAGGTGAATATTACAGACGTAACCATGCGTGCTGGAGCAATGCGGGGGCGCCCCAGGGGGTTCTCTGCTCTCAACCATCAGGCTAGCGTTACATATCAGCAGAATCAGAAAGCCGAAGAGAGAGGAGTTGCAATTCATTATTAACAGCGTAGATGGCAGCACTCTCCCATGTATCAGCTCTTTAGGTGGTGGGAACACAAACTTTGTGTGATGCAGCAATTTTTAACCAGAAAGCGTCTCCTTCTGGAGCAACGTGTCCCCACAGTCCTGGTAACTTTCAATTAACTCTATTATGCCACAACGGTGGTAGTAAAGCAAGAAGAGATATGGCAGAGGAGGGCCAGCACACCCCTCCCCCCTGAGCTGCGCTCAGTGAAGTTTCCCACTTAGGAAAAGCAGCAGATGATGTGCTAAAGGAAGAGAATGGCCGGAACAAGCACGTCTTTATTGAGGGCACTGTGTTTGGTTATGCAATGTACCCCAGGTGTCGGCGTTGTTTGAGGAGGGAGGGGACCCCCCCTTGGCCCTCCGCCTGTCCCTATCGGCCTGCAGGCGGCACTACCGGTCGCCAAAGGCAGACAAAAAGTATGGGCGCAGGTCAGAAGGCTGTCCAACTGGAGCACTGTACTTCCCCAGCGGACAGTACTCACACTTTCCTTATGCAGGGCGAACGCCTTCCGTGGGGGTGCTCTGCCCGGGTCTCGGTCTGCTCCGCAGTGTCCTCCTCACGGGCTAAACGAGGTCGCGCCCACGGTAGTCTACGGCGCGTGAGCACCCCGGCTCGACTCTCGCGCTACGGTCCTGGCGTGCGGCGGCAGTGCCTGCCCAGGGGCCTCGCTGAGCCCAGCTGCTGTGGAGTCTCCGGTCCCGGCGCCGATCTCCGCGTCCTCTATCCACACGCCGTTGATACAGGCAGGTAAGCAGGAAGGGCGTCTCGGCTTGTACGGCCCCCGGCCAAGATGGCGGCTGCGGCCTCTCTCCTGGGTGTCTCGCGGCAAACTCGCCGCTACGGACTCCCGGGGCGTCTCCTGTTGCCCATATGCACCGGACCAGGTGCCCCGTTTTCTCCGTGGTTGCCTTAAAAGTTTTGTGGGGTTGGCGGGCAGACGGATAGGCTGCAGTAGCGCTCAGATGCTGATATCTCCTTAGGAGCAAGTGTCTTGGTGCAAGTGTAAAAAGCGGCCATATGCTGGATTGCCTCCCGCCCGGAATGTAATGTTTAATGTTGATTTAAACTTTTTTTTGGCTGTGGGTGATTAAGCAACATGACAGGCACTGACTGGAATGACATATGGACACTCCTGCTTTGATGTTTTTCTCACAGTTATTACTGTTTTGAGTGCTCTTTCTAACCCTGCTAGGGGCAATGGTTTCTTTTACCATTTTTGAGCTTCTAAAAGTCATCGCGGGAATTGAAGGGATAGCCTCCCTCAAATAGGGATCCTTACAAAGTATAGGCCAATGTTTCTGCAATTTATCCCTCACTAGTGTGTGTGAGGAGCTATATTTTGTGATGAAGTATGATTTGTACGGTTTGTTATGGTTATTTCTTTGTTTTTCTAATATTTTGGTTGGTTTTGTTTTGGCTATGCAATTGTATTGTGTAAGGGTCTGTGCTTTATTAGAAGCCCCTTTTATCAGCTTAGGGGGATAGTGTTTTTCCAAAAGTCTTCCTTTAATGATTGTTTTTCGAAATCTTCAGCATTGGTACAATTTTTTGATTATTCGCTTAAGCTAGCCAAATGGTACATTTATCTTGCATTTATGTAAATGGGAACTTTGAAATCAGAGGGAAAACTATTTGGTTTACTGATTTTGAATAAAGGTGGTTGTAATATATTTGTCCTGGTATTTTTTAATGTTAAGATCTAAAAAATCAATCTCATCTTCCGCAATTCTGGCCATCAGGGATATACCTCAGTAGTTGTCGTCTATAAACTTAATAAATGAAGATGCTTCTGCTCTTGTTCCATCCCAAATTAGGAATTTAATCATCTATGTATCTCTTATAAAGAACAATTCTGTGTGACAACCTGGTAGAATAAATGTACTGTACTGGTTCTAAAACTCTCCCATAAAGAGGTTCACATAGGATGGGACTACTCAAGTTCCCATAGCAGTACCCCTTGTTTGCCTATAGGTGGCACTATTGTACATAAAGACATTGTTATTTAGAATAAAGCTTAAGGCCAAAATAAAAAAATCAATTTGCTCTTTAGAAGAGGATCCTTGCACAAAAATTGTCTAGAGCATTCTATACCCCTATAATGACTAATATTGGAGTATAACGCTGTTACATCCATGGTCACTAGGAGATATTTAGAGTGAAAACGTGTGGATAGAAGATGTCTTATCAGGGAATCTGAATCCCTTTCGGTAACTAGGTAATCCTTTAATATAAGGTTGAAGAAAAATATCTAAATATTGAGATAAATTGCTTGTTACACCATTGATACCTGAAATTATAGGCCTACCTGGAGGGTTAGTGGCATTTTTGTATAATTTTGGTACGTGATAGGAAAAATTTTTGGTGCTGCAATGTAAATAAATTGTTGATCTTCCATTAAGATTACTCCTTTGGTAAATGCTTCTTGTAAGAAGAGTTGTAATGCTCGATAATAATTTTTATCAGCTAAAATATTTAGGGATTCTTGATGGTAATATTCATAATCCATAATCACTATTCCTTAACTGTTCAGAGGTCCTAATGAAAAAAAAGATGTTCTGGATTTTTCAGCTCCAGAGCCTTACCCTACAAGGGCTGAACGAATTCACAGAACTCATATACTAACTCAGTCAATTATAAAGAGGTCTGGTTATACTATTTCTAACTCAGTCATTTATAAAGAGGTCTGTTTATCCTCAATTATAAAGAGGTCTGTTTATCCTATTTCTAACTCAGTCAATTATAAAGATGTCTGTTTATCCTCAAATATAAAGAGATCTGTGTATCCTATTTCTAACTCAGTCGATTATAAAGAGGTCCTTTTATCCTATTTTTATTGGAGCTACATCCAGGACATATTTTAATTATACATAACATTTTACCTTCACATAACAGTTAATATCCCAAAATCCTTATTCTTAAGAGAACTGAATGGTTTATTTTACCTTAATCTTTGTGATCTCCTGAATACAGTCAAAATTTACTCAGCGAAACTTTTCTTTCCGTGACTTCGAAGGCAGCACACAATGGGTTAATCTCCTCCTCTCCCCAGTTATGACAGAAGAGAAAAACAAGCATCAGGTTCAATCAGTTAAACATCACCCTTTCCACTCCAATAAAACACAACGGAAAACAAAGAATCAGAAGGGTATCATGCAACAGTGAATTTTTTTTAGGGTGGTTTTTACTTGTGCTGCCTTCAGACTCAAGGAAAAAAAAAATTTTGGGAGTAAATTTTGACTTTCCCTATCGTCTTCAGGCATCACACAATGGGATATGCACAGTAGTACAAAATAAAGAGGGTGGGGTTTATAAAGAAGCAGCTTCCAGCACTGATTTGCCAAAAGCTGTCTCTCCTTAGGCACACACCCAGCCAGCCAGTATTCCTCTGCTCTGCACTGATGAGGGGCAAAACCCCGAAACGGCTGCATGCAGATTAGTGATGATGGCTTGGCTAATATCCCTTTTGCTTTCCAAAACTCAGTGGGTCAAAAGCAAATTGAGGATTTGTTACATCCAATAGAGGGCGCTTGAGCTTCTCAGCTCCTTTCCCATAATGCCTTGTGATATGCAGATGCTTCGTGGAGTGCAAAAGGCAATTTCGGATCTCCACACGCCTATATGGTGCTCTCCCTAAGGAGAGATTTTCCCTTTCTTTCCATAGACAAGAGTGTCTAGTCTGTAATGCTTGGAAAAGGTGCAAGAAGAAGACCAGGTCGCTGCTCGGCAAATTTGATCCAGAGAGACCAAGAAGCCCAAGAAGTTGATATTGAACGTGTAGAATGAGCCTTGAGCTCTTTTGGTAGTGGAAGATCTTCTTTATGATAGCACCTAGATATGGTATCACGTATCCAGTGACTCAGAGAACACTTGCTCACCCTTTCTCCTCTTTGAGGGCCTGTAAATTGTAAAAATAAACTTTCTGACTTTCTAAATGTCTTACACTGGTTCAGATATACTTGTACTATCCTTTTGACATCCAAAGGATGAGAGACTTGGTTTTCTGACAACTTGGTAAGAAAATCTCCTGATTGATTTTCTCCCCAGATGCTATCTTGAGAAGAAAACTTGGAACCAAACCGAATTCTAACTACACCAGGAAGAAAAGATTCTCCAGACATTAGAATAAACATGACAGATAGCAGGTCTCAGATAGCAGGGAGTTTAATAGTGATTTGATGACCTCTTCTGAAACACCTTTTGCCATTAAACTTTGCATGTCAGCTTCCAAACCGTCAAATGTAGCCTCTCTGGGCCTGGACAGACTAGACCCTTCTGTAACAGTTGATATTCCCTCATGGTTAGTTTCCAAGATTTTCCCTTCAATAGCTCTAACACGAACGGAAACCAGCCCCTTTGTGGCCAGAATGGAGTTACTGCTATTAAGGTAGCCTTCTCGTCCCTGATCTTCTTGGGGACTCTGGGTATCAGCGCGACTGGAGGGAACACATAAATCAGATAGTCCTGCCAGTTGAGAGACAAACCGTCCAGATGAAAAGGGAGATCTTGCTTGGAAACGGAACAAAACCTGTGGTGGACTTTGGCATTTTCTCTGGAGGCCATGACGTCAAGATCTGGAACCCCAAATCTGTTATGATTTGGTGAAATATTTTTTGATTCAGACTCCATTTTGATGGATCCATGCGCTTTCTGCTGAACCAATCTGCTTGGTAATTCTGTTCTGCCCAGTGCATTATTATTTGGTATTCCCTCATCAATGTCTGACTCCTGGTGCCTCCCTGTTTGTTTAAATAGGATAGTGTGGCGGAGTTGTCTGACTGGATAAGGACTCTTTGGCCACGCAACAGAGGTGTAAAGTGAAGCAGGGCCAGACTGCCCAAAGCTCCCTTATGTTGGAAGAAAGTGTTCTTTCTTTTGGGACCACTTCTTCTGAACCCATATTGAATGGACATGTGCTCCCCAACCTTGGCTGGAGGCACTTGTGGTTATCATTATTGGTTGAAGTATTTTCAGAGATCTCCCCTTGTAAAGATGGTAAGGATTCAACGACCAAATGAGATTTCCTTTTGTTCGGGCGGATATGCACATTAGTTTGTTCAGCCCCTTTGAAGATTTGTTCCACTGGGATACAATATCTTGTTAAAGATACCTGAAGTGAGTCTTGGCCCTAGGAACTGCCTCTATGGTGGATGTTAGGAGAATATTACTAAGAAAACCCTTAATAATGAGAGAAAGTGAAACGCCTCTTAGCCACCTAAAAATACACCACACTTGAAGAGGAAAAAATGGCTATAAAATATAATTTTTAATAATATACATAAAAAAACTGGCATCTCCTAATAACGCTCAAGCATTTCTTAGCGCAACTGTAAGATACACAGACCAAAAAACAAGATCAGAGTAGGCGGTCCACAATACTCGCCCTATGTGGCCCTTAAATGGCTACACATACCCTAGCCAAGCCAAAAAAGCAGGACAATCGCCCTGATAAGAGCGTGCCTGCCAGGAGCTTTACCCTATAAACACTGGCCCTACTAAGCCCTGTGACCCTATCCCGACATGTTTCGATCATCCACAGATCGCTTCAGGGGAAGGTTAGGAAAGAAAAACAGATAATGACTTGAAAAACCTGCATGAAGTGTTATTAGGGTAAACACATTACCTGATGTTTCGCCGAGAGAACTTAAGGATGACTGTTACATAAGATTACTTACAGTTGTCAAGCTCAGCGGCGCTTGGATCTATCAAAAATAAGTGAGTACAACTGTTGTGGATGGGAACAAAGGTTATAGATGTGTGATCCTTTGTGTCTCTATTTTAATGTATTAATCAGTATAATACCTCATATGTCTTTATATATAATGCACGTAAAAGCTGCCTGTATAACCATACACTCTTTAATGTGTTAACAAATGGCCGCATATATAATCTGCTTGTAAAGGATAACTGTTATAGAATGTATTATGTATAATGTCTATTACACTCACAAGATGGCGTCTGTGTTCAGACACACCTAGATATGCCAAGATGGCTGCCCATCTTAGATGTTTTTCTTCTCTCTAACAAAGAGAAAGGAGGATCATTTAAAATGTAGATAAGAAGAGCCAATCAAGAGGGTTTATGTTGCTTAAGGCAGTGTTCCCCAACTCCAGTCCTCAAGGCACACCAACAGGTCATGTTTTCAGGATCTCCCACAATGCACTGACAATATGATATCACTGGCGAATGCACTGACAATAATGACTTCACCTGTGCAATGCTAAGGAAAGCCAGAAAACATGACCTGTTGGTGTGCCTTGAGGACTAGGGTTGGGAACCTCTGGCTTAAGGAATGTGTACACCCCCGATCTGTTAAAAACCTTGACTCTTTGTAATAAAGCAGCAGATCTCTTTGTCTGAGAAAGTGTCAGGCCTGGAATTCTTTAGCACGTGCTAACTAATATACTGATTTGGTCCCCTACTGGAAAGTAGAGCCCTTTGTGGTTCTATCTACAACACTACACCATTAGAAATGGATCTATATCCAGTTAAGCAGTCAGAAGACCAAAATAACAAGACCACAAAACTTCTGTAGGAGTGTTTCCGGATTTTTAATCTACAAACAGTTATGCCCAATGGACTTAATGACCATCTTGATTTCAGTAGCTTCATAGAATAGGGTCTGTTTATTCATCAATCAATATGCCTTTACCTTCAGTGCTGGTTAACAATAATTTTGAAACTGTCACTTTCCCTTTGTTCTTTCCTTTTGTGCCACGTCTGGCCTTTAACTGCCTTAAAATGCTGTTTGCTGTTTACTTACCGACTTAGGGATTAATCTCCCTCAGTTGTGAGTGTTCAGGAGTCTCTGTTCCCCGGCTCAGCAGAATGAGTCTGTCGGTGCATGCGCAGTAACTACGGACACTCCGTGCACACTGTTTGGTTGCTACGCACGCATCATGATGATGTCACGGGAGCGCCGAGCGCGCTTAAATAGCCATGCTCGTGTGTAGCTCGGCGTCTCTTGCATTCATCCAGCCAACGCTGGCTAACCCTGACAGGGTAGGAGACCGGTCCCATATGGATTATTGGTGAGTCTATTTAATCCTCTCACATGTTTTGTGGTCTTGTTATTTTGGTCTTCTGACTGCTTAACTGGATATAGATCCATTTCTAATGTGGTTGTACTCACTTATTTTTGATAGATCCAAGCGCCGCTGAGCTTGACAACTGTAAGTAATCTTATGTAACAGTCGTCCTTAAGTTCTCTCGGCGAAACATCAGGTAATGTGTTTACCCTAATAACACTTCATGCAGGTTTTTCAAGTCGTGATCTGTTTTTCTTTCCTAACCTTCCCCTGAAGCGATCTGTGGATGATCGAAACATGTCGGGATAGGGTCACAGGGCTTAGTAGGGCCAGTGTTTATAGGGTTAAGCTCCTGGCAGGCACGCTCTTATCAGGGTGATTGTCCTGCTTTTTTGGCTTGGCTAGGGTATGTGTAGCCATTTAAGGGCCACATAGGGCGAGTATTGTGGACCGCCTACTCTGATCTTGTTTTTTGGTCTGTGTATCTTACAGTTGCACTAAGAAATGCTTGAGCGTTATTAGGAGATGACAGTTTTTTAATGTATATTATTAAAAGTTATATTTTATAGCCATTTTTTCCTCTTCAAGTGTGGTGGATGTTAGGAGAACCAGAATACTCCTGGCTCTCCTCACTTGAACTTTGTGTTTCGTAATTAACCAGGCGACACTGTTTCTGATGCTGGAAATCCTCTCTTGTGACAGAATGACCTTCATGGGCAAGGACTTGATTACGAATCCCAGAAAGGCACACTCTTGAATTTTTGAAATTTACTAAAAACCTGTGATCAGAAAGAATCTGGATAGTAGCGTGCTTCCTCAGAAGACTTGGATATAGAGCTCAGATAAACCAATCATCGAGATATGGAATGATAAAGATTCCTCTCATCCTGAGCTCCTCTGCTAGGTCAACAACAATTTTGGTAAAAACTCTGGTGATGAGGACAGGCTGAATGTGAGACAAGTGAATTGAAGATGATGAATGGTGTTGTTCACCTCTATAGCCATCCTGAGATATTTCCTGTGAGCTGGAAGAACTGGAACATTTAGATAGGCATCTTTGAGGTTTATTGTGGCCATCCAATCGCCCTGCTGGAGGATAGAAAGGACAGATTTTACAGACTCCATCTTGAATTTCTTCTTCAGAATGAATCTGTTGAGGAAGGTGAGATCGAAAAGTAGTCTCCATTGCCTGCTCTTTTTGGGTATTACAAAGACATGAGAATATACACCTAAGCCTCTTTGATGTAAAGAGACATATTCCAGGGCCCCTTTGTCTAGGAATTCTTTTAGGAGCTGACAATGCCTGGGCTTGGAACCTGCATTCAGGACAAAGGTATCTGGAGGAAACTCTCTTAGATCTAGGGAGTACCCTTTTTGAATGGACTCTAGAATTCAGGCATCTGAGATAGTCTTTTGCCAGGCTAGGAGAAATGTGCTGAGACGAGCTCCTACAAGAGAAGGGTTTTCTTTTAAAAGCGGACGAGGTTGGAACATCTCTCCCTTGGCCATAGCTTTGTTGCCTGCCTCTACGAAAATTTGCTCTGAACCATGGAGACCTTCCTCTTTGTGGACGAAAGTATCTGAAGCGTTTCCTGGGTGGCTGTGGAAAGGAAGCCTCTTTATCATCACTAAGATTTTTAAGAATCTCTGTCAGTTGTGGGCCAAAAAGGCTACTTAGATGAAAGGGTAGCGCACAAAAAAGATTTTTTGATGGTACATCTCCCCCCCATTCCTTGAGTCAAAGAGCTCTTCTAGCTGAGGTAGTTAGTGTCATGGATTTGGAATTTAGTATTATTACATCCAAAGGAAAGCCTTCATAAAGTCAGAAGCGAGTTTGAGGTTAGGAATATCTGCCAAGATGTCCCCCTTGGTCTTCTCTCTTGAATATCCTTGGTTAACTGACTTAGCCATATTCTAAGAGCTCTAGCGACTGGGAAGATAGCAATAGCGTCTTGACAAGCCACAGCAGAAGCAGAATAGGTATGTTTTAAGAAGGTCTCAGCTTTCCTATCCATGATATCGTTGAGTAAGTAGGATTCTTCCGATGGAAAACAAGTTCTTCTAGAAAGACGAGCAGCTGCTAAGTCCACCTTAGGAGGAAAACACCATTCTTCACAAGATTTTGGATCCAAATTGTACATAGATTTAAACCTGGACATTAGGTCTGGTCTACTCTCAGGTTTATCCCAGGCCCATTGAAAAAATTATTTAAGAAGAGGATGGTCAGTGAGCACTCTACCAAAGTCTGCTTCCTTGTTCAGTCTTCTCTAAGATCACTATCCTCCACAGTCTAACTGCTTTAACGAGGGAGCTGGCTTTTTCTGTACTGAACGAAAAGAAATCTTGACCTGTATCAGAATCACCAGAGGCTTTCTCCCCATCAGAAAGTATTTTGGAACCTGGAGAACATGAGGAAGATGCGGGAGTTCCATATTTTTAAGTTTCCTGGAAATGTGGTGGCTTTCCCTAATCTCTTGAAATGTTTCCAGGACTTGTGATTTGAACCATCTAAAGAATTGTTTGGCATCAATTTGGACCTGAGAAGTTTCTTCCCTTGTCTCACATAGCTGACATACCTCAGAATCCAATTCATCAGGAAGTGGCTGGGTACATTTACACAGAGCCTGTGCTTAGATTTCTTGTTGCTTTTACCCCTTCTATGCTCATTACTAGACATCTGCAACAATATAGAAAGATGATAAGTTTATGGAGATACGCATATTAGGTGATAACTAAAATATTATGCAAAGAGTAGGCAAACTACTAAATAACTAATGGAGCAAGGAATGGAAATTATCTGGATAAGTGACCAGATCCCAAAAAAAGCTTGAACCAAGCATATTCATATTGCAGACAGCTGAAAGCCACTCACCTTAGTGCTGAGGAGGTTGCTGCATGGCAAAGTGCTGACACCAGGATATTGCTTGAGCAACCTTACAAAGCTAAGCATAGCTTGCCTAGTAATGCACTGAAGTATCTCCACCTGTGAATCCACCTGCATCAATGGCCACAGGGAGACAGAAGTGAGAAAGTCAGCTGTGTAGAGCTGCATAGCAGCTACATAACTTCATACCTCCCAACTGTCCCTATTTTGGAGAGACTGTCCCTATTTTTAACCCTTGTCCCTCTGTCCCTCTTAGCTCTATAAGTGTCCCTCTTTTTCATTTGAGAAATAGATTTGCGCCAATAAACTGATGATCTTGCTGTAAAAAGTATCTGATTGCTTCCTCGCTGTATATTACATAACAATTTACTTAATATTTCATTATTGGATACAATGCAATCCTGAAAATGTCTCCCTTTTTGGCTGTTTAAAAAGTTGGCATGTATGTGTGTGAGCGTGGTCAGCAGTGTGTCTTGGTGTGATGTCATGTGTTTGGGTGTGGTTAGAGGCGTGTCCTGTGTGATGTCATGTGTTTGGGTGTGGTTAGAGGCGTGTCTTGGTGTGATGTCATGTGTTTGGGTGTGGTTAGAGGTGTGGCCTGATGTGTCCCTCTTTGCAATCTCTAAAAGTTGGGAGGTATGTAACTTGCATGCAGGCGGAGACATGCTATGAACACTGGCTGCACCAGAAACTCTGGGATGCTAGGTAATAGAGGCCAAATGGATACACGGAGAACTCGCTGGTCTTCAAACATATAGAAGCACAAGTCTGGCTGGGACAGAAGAAAAAACACGTCTGATTCCTTGTTTCATTGGTGCTTTTATGGAGTGAGAGGATGAGGGGTAATGTTAATTGATGTAACCTGATGCTTGTTTTTTTCTTCTGTCATAGCTGGGGAGAAGAGGAGATTAACCATTCTGTGCTGCCTGAGGACGATAGGCAAATATTACTGTCAGCATGTCCTCGCCTCGGGTGCCATAGAATTAACACCATTTCCTCGCACATGGACCTCCTCAGCTCCTACAGATGCTCAGTCTTAAAGATAAAGTAGGAGTGAGACACCTAGTGACCAGAAAGAGACATTACAACTCTATAAGATCCCAAACAGGATTGCTTCACAGACGTCCCTCCGCTGATTTCACACTCCCTTTTTTCTTTATCTGTCTATTTTTTCAGTATGTGGTTAATACCACACCTACAAAATGGATCATAAAGGTGTTTAAGATGTATATTTTGTTATTTTTAAAGGCAATGTATGACCCTGCTATATCTCTTTGTCATGCGGTTTTTAAACTCTGTTGGGCAAATTTATCAAGGCAGTTGTGCCAGAATTCTGGCTCAATTTGCACCAAAAATAATGTCTTACAGGCTTTTCGCCACATTTACTATGTGTTTTTAGACAGTTTCAGACGCTTCTGCGCCTCGTCCAACAAAGGGTGTGTGCCCTCATAAAAGGGGCGTTGCTTAAATGTGCCAAAAATGCGCCGGAATTTTGGCGCAGTTTCTGGCATAAAAGTAAGCCAACTTATAGGTGGTACAAACTTAGACTAGACAGTTGTAACCTGCGCCAGATATATCAGTACAGTCATGGCCAAAAGTTTTGAGAATGACACAAATATTATATTTTCACATGATCTGTTGCCCTCTGGTTTTTATGTGTGTTTGTCAATGTTTTTATCACATACAGAAATACAAGTGCAATCATTTATGATTAACCAAAGCTTTTATTTACAGTTAGAATGAGTTAATGCAGCAAGTCAATATTTGCAGTGTTGACCCTTTTTCTCAGGACCTCTGCAATTCTCCCTGGCATTTCTCTCAATCAACTTCTGGACCAAATCCTGACTGATAGCAGTCCATTCTTGCACAATCAATGCTTGCATTTTGTCACAATTTGTTGGTTTTTGTTTGTCCACCCGTCTCTTGATGATTGACCACAAGTTCTCAATGGGATTAAGATCTGGGGAGTTTCCAGGCCATGGACCCAAAATCTCTATGTTTTGTTCCCTGAGCCATTTAGTTATCACCTTTGCTTTGTGGCAAGGTGCTCCATCATGCTGGAAAAGGCATTGTTGATCACCAAACTGCTCTTGGACGGTTGGGAGAAGTTGCTCTTGGAGAACATTCTGGTACCATTCTTTTTTTTTTTTTTTATAGCATTTTTTTCTTTATTGAATAGTAACACAGAGAAACATCCATATAGCATATGAAATAGTGGACACGCAGGTCCAATAAGTAGTAACAAGTAGGGAAAATTAAGGTAGTACTGTTTACATCCAATGAGTAGAAACGTAGGCATAACCCAATGTACTCCTTTAAGATGTTGTAAACTACATGTATCTAAGAACACACTATACACACAAGACAGGCACAGAGGGGAGAAAATAAAAAAAAATGGGACACGAATGTCAGCCCCCCGTGTTAAATGCAATAACACTTCCCAAGGTGACCAAATCTTTGTGAAAACATCAAGCTTATTGTGCATCGAAGCTGTAAGGTACTCCATGTTTTTAATATCTCTCATGCGTCTGTACAACTCAGAGAGATCAGGTGCTTGCCTGCTTTTTCCCTGAACCGGGTTTCAAAGCATGGGCTGCCCTGAGAAAAGTAACACTAAAATTAAGCGAACTCTT
>JAODAL010055053.1:0-24224 GCA_025379985.1 Phyllomedusa bahiana | reverse complement strand
AGACAGGGTAGTAATTGGTCTGTGACTCTTTTTTTCTGTGACTTTTATAACCTAAGTGTGTAGCCTAAGAATGTAATAGCAAGTATCCATTTGAATGTTGGTGGATGTTAAGTTCAGCTTCTCCAGCCTTGTTTGGGATGTAATAATGAAGGTGTTGTTGCTCTCCATAGACTTTAATGAAGTTATAGCGCAATAAATCGATGCTCACTAATCGAAATAACATTATCATAGCGGCCGACTATCGACTATCGATCGATCTCGATAGCCAATGCAATCGCTCAACACTAATTGCTATCCTACCAGGGCACTTTCATTGTTTGGGGTACAATTACTGTGATGACATGAAATATAATTTGATCAAACGATCAAAGCCGGCATTAAGAACAGACATACACAGAGATCAAGATTCTGTTGAAAAAGGTCCGATACAGGACCGAAACATAATTCACTTGAATCTGTTGTTATATAAAGAGATTGAATTTTCATGTTGATTTGATAATGAAGTCGGTTGAATAATCATGTTGTCAATTAATGAAGCAATAAAATTTTGATGAAATTCTGAATCAATTTATGAAGAAGTCGTGATATGTATTGGTGGTGCAGCCCGATTTGTTTGTATGGGTCTGTAACAGACCAGGCTTATAACTAATGAGGAACTTTTGGCAATCTACAGGTCTGATAGAGTTCTGTTTCACCAGTGTGGGTAAACAGATCTCTCCCAGCCGTTCAGGGTTGTGGACGAGTGAGATATTCTCTTCACTATGGGGCTTTCCTGTGCCATGTGGAGATGGGGTTAAATTTAAACCTTAGGGGGAGCACAATGTCACATACACCCCAGTCAGGCATAAACCTCAAGTGGGCAAGCTCTTCCTGACAGGTACCAAAGTGGCATGATTACCATTTGAGGTACTTTAGAGTTGGAATTTGTACAAAGGTGGGAAATGGTAGCTAAGTGCTGGAAAAGGGAGGAGTTTAACATATTTGTGCAGTAAATTCTGCAGGGATAAGTCATGGCCAGGAGAAGTCGTTGTGTTGGTCTTGAGTGGACGGAAGAAGAAGAAAAAAAGGATGTGATCGACTCCAGGTCTTTTAAGTCGTTCTGTGAGTCATGGATATAAACTGCACAGTTAACACTTTTTATTTCAGACGCAGAGTCAATGTAAAAAACAGATATCTACCAACTACATGGTCAATGTATGGTTGGTAATAATGGTCTTAGTGTATGGTTTTTATTCTGTAAAGAGTACTGGTGGTTTGAATCAGTCTCTTATTGGTGGTGAAATGTGGTCATGATGATGTGGTTTTGTTTGGTCTTTGTACATTTTTTGTTATTGATATTATTGGTCTTGATTTAGATATTTGGTCAGTAACAGTATGTGGTAGCAGTCACTAGTATGGCAGTGTATGTATGGTATTATTTGGTCTTTGTTATAGTGTTGTTATCTGCTAATATTTGGTTTTGCTATTACTGGTCTCGTAGTAACATTATGGGTCGAGTTAATCCACTAGTGTAAAATGTAAGTGATAATGTGGTGAGATTTTTTGCCATTGTATAAGGTGTGACTGGCAGGAATACAGTACGATGATTAAAACAAATCAGTGTTAACAACCAACGAAAACTAAACTAATAAGCAAAGGCGCAATTACTTGTCTTTTTGTGGGTGAAAGATGACCGGGGCACACAGTTTGGCTGTATAAACTTGTTTCAAATTATGTTTTCTATTGGACAATCCCTTTAAATAGAATAATTTTCCGCAGCACAATACACTGCAGGGACATCTATTCATAGCAAGCAGGGCAACATGTTGTTTCAATTGTAGTGGTCCATAGTCATTTGTCCAGGGTTTAGGAAGGGCCAAGATGAAGTTTTTGCCACACATGGAGCCCACAAAAATTTAAGCTCACCCCTGGCCAAGATGCTACTCCCGACATTTATAGGGCCAAAAAAGACTTCAATCCTAGGCCTAATGCTTTTGGACTAGAACACTCAGCAGCACCAGGTAGCGTTCCAATCATACCACTGCATTGCTTACTACTGAAGTCGGTTAGACTTTGCAGGTGGACACAACAGTAGTCCGGTGGCCATAAGTTTTTAATTCGATGCGCGTCCCAGGAAATAGAAGTGAGTTTCCTTGATTGGCCCCCAGGAGTCCCCAGACACTCAACACTTGTGGGTAGACTTGAGAATAAAGCTTGTATTCATATCCTCAAGTGGAGTACTCAAGTGTAGGAAGTAACTTATTTTGTAGCGGTATCACATATTGCATTTGCACTGAGGATCAACATTGATCCAGGTCAAGTATTCCAACACCTTTGGCTGTGAAACAACCCATATTATCAGGCTTCCTCTACTGGACTTGAGAGTTTCTTCAATTACTCAGTCCATTAACTCATTTTTCCTATTGTTTTTTTTTCCAGAACCCATTTGCACCATCATAGCCCAGTCTATTGACTTTCGTCTCATTGCTCCAATTAAACCTTTTCCAAATATTTCTCACTGTCCACTTTTTCAAATTTTTTTGCAAAACTCGAGCCTAGAAGATTCGTATGTCGATATTCAAAGTCAAAGCTTATAACTTTGTTCAGGCCACCATTCCAGCACTATGTTTAAAGTGTGTTTTACGATGCTTGCCCTGGTCATCTGTTGATCTCCCTATTACAAAAGGTATGAGGCCATCTCCGTGCTGGTTTCGAACTGATCGACCTTGTGATGAGCAAATTGTTGACCTGATATTCTGCGTGTGGACGTCCTCCTCTTGGCTTTGGAATGATATGGATGGACTTTGTTTCATATTCTTCCAACTGACTTTGCTACATGAAGCAGTTTGGCAATTTTCTTGGACTGAGAGGCCACTATGGATTATGCCATTTCTCTTCTACTTGGGAAATCTTCTTCATGCTGTCCTCGATTTCCAAACATAGTGACCTTTTGCTTGAGAGATCAACCTAATATACATACTGAGCTATAGGAAATTTGAGGAAAAGATTGTAATTTGTAGTATACAAGAAGAATAAGATTGCTCTATGCAAGGAGCATATCCGTAACAATGCAGTTACATGGCAAGAATCTGCATTAACTTAACATATGATAATAGGTACAAGTCAAATTTTAATGCTGAGATAGCTGAGATGGATTGTCTTAAAATGATCATTGTTCACATTTAATGCTGTAGTGGATGGTGAGATATGGAGCCTGAAAGTCCAAAACGTTTCAATAACATTGTTGCCCGTTTGCTTGTCAGTGTAATAAGTAGGGTGTACAATTATGTGTTTACCAGCATTTTGATCTGTGCAACTTCTACCCAATGTGTTGCACTAGGGATTTCTTGGCCTCCTGCGGCCAATATGTTATTGTTCTATCTTTGTAGGCAGTTGGCCTTTTTACATGTAACATAGAGATAAGGCTGGAGAAAGACACAGTCCCTCAAGTCCTAACTATACAGTCGTGTGATCCAAAGGACAGGCAACAACCTATGAGGTAATAAACCAATTGACAGACAAAAGGGAAAAATTCCTGCAACGACTCAAAATATGGCGCAAATCAGATAAAATTGTGATTCAATCTCCCATCTCCAAGATTAACTAATCTTTCAGAACCTTAAATACTATATTTTCTTAAGAAAGGCATCTAGTGCAACAATGCTAGTGGTCTCCAAACAGCAAGCACACACTAGAAGTACACCAGCAAGTCACATGTAAAGGCAATAAAAGGGTACCAAATAATTGGCAAGTGAATTACATGGTGCCTCCCGCTCAACAAAAATAGCCCCTCCTCTTGATCATGCAAGAGAATCTGTGACTATCCTTTCACATATAGTTGTTCATGGTACTTAAGTGTGACTTAGGTGTTCTTTTTTTTTCCAAGACTGAACGGACGTTTGATAGTCTGTCTTGGTACAGCAATTACATCAAAGTTTATAAATGGATTAATGGTCTTTGAGGACAAATTTTTGTATTGAATGCTCCACTGCGGATGGAAGTGGTCAAACTGCGGGACGAACAACTGCAAAATCAATGGTTTGCAATGGATACAGGAATCAGAATAAATCAGGTGATCACAAAGAAGATCCAAAAGTTAAAGGCTTGTTTATGATAAAATTAGCAATTTTTTTCTGCATACTACCTCACAAATCATTCCCACATCAGCAATAGTTTTTATTTAAGCTCTTCAAAAACATTCCCACTTGTAGATCCACCAGTGAAGGTGTCTTCCAGCCACTGAGACCTTGTTCAGTTTTCATGCAAAACCATCTTAAGCACGATTCTTGATTTAAACAAATCCGCCGTACAAGCCCTTTGGCAATGAATGCCATAGTCTCTCAGCTTTTTCATAATGAAATCCTCATTTATGATGATGGAAACTTCTTTTCATATAGGACGTGAGGATGCCTTTCTCATTGTAACAAGCCTAGGTATAAAAAGCATATGCAAGAGATTGTTGTACTGTACTTTCATGTATTGAACTGGTTATGAAAATTTACCTAGTTGAATAGAGTTTGATTTGATTAGTCTGTATTCGGTCATTCAAGTACATGAAAGTTTGAATGAATTAATAGTCTTTGAGACAAAATGGGGGTATAAATAGTCAATGTAGAGATGAGATGCCAGCTGGCGGGGGCTTCACCTGCAAAATCTATTGGTGCGGAATCAGGACAGAGCAACCAGTGTGATTCACCCAAGGAAGCTCCAAAAAGAAAAAGCTTGCCTGGAAGAATGTGCTTATTTATTCTGTATACTACCTCAAAGATCACAGTTAAACAGTGGCAATTTGTTTTATATTTCGACTCTCAAAAAACATCTACTCGTGAAAGGGTGTCTCCCAAGCAATTCAGCTTTTTTGTAGGTATCTTCGCCGTGAAATTATTTAAAGTGGGGGCAAAGCTCAAGCTTTTTCAGGTAGGTGTGTTGCCTGCTAAATGTTTACTTTCGGTTTGGCATTGAGAAAAGGTTAACTAAGACAAAGGAAGGTACATGTCTTTTTTGATTAGAGCGGGGTTCATCTCCATTACTTCAGGAAACTGTACTAACAATTGATTTTGGCTGTTAGCGTAGGTCAAACAAATACCCATACGACCTAATCCAATCCCTCTTACACTATCTATTATAATGACAAACGTAGGGGTCGACAATCCTCGCTGCCGTGGGATATAACGCCACTGTATAGAGTTTACTGGGCAGCCTGGATTTAAGTGGCTGACTGGAGATTGAGACATAACATGTATTTCAAATGTGAGAGTCTATTAAAGCTGATGATGCTATGCACACAGGAATATTATTTGCATGTCCCAAGTGTGACCTCTTCAAATTCTTTTAATTCTTTATGCTTAGAAAATGCAGCGGCTTAATCTGTCCCTTGTTTAAAATTACCTGCGTTTGCTAAATTTTATAGAGTTCATATTTCTTTTAGAAATCATCATCAAAAATACTTGACATGAAGTTTGCATTAGGTCTGTCACTTTTGCAGTAATAGTTGTTATAAATACATATTACAAGGAAAAATATATTAAAACACAAATACACCAAGAAATGGTAACAAGAAGACATGAAAAATAAAGCAATGTTATAGTTAAAACATTAGTATTATGTCATTCAGAACCAGTATCCCAAATGGAAAGCATCACGATTATTTTATGTAAGTGATTGGTGGTTGATATGGTTCTTGGGGGTGATAAAAAAAACAATTTGCTTTGGAGCAGAAATTTGGATGAATCCGATCAGAGCATAATAAAGTAAATAATTAAACCATGAGGATATAGCATAAGTTGCACAACCTGAATGTTTATAACACGCCAAATGCAACGTGGATAAAAGGATTTTATAGGATGAGCTGCTGTTCGGAATGGCTGGTAATCAAGTTCTTAATTGTGGGTACCAGTTTGATTTTATTTTTTCCAATTTATATCGTGTCTGTCCTCTACCGAAAAGTGGATGTTTTGGAAAGCAATAGCTAGGTTTAACGTTGATGGCTTTTGCACAGATGTTAATCCATGTTGTCTTATGTTATTTATAGTGTTGTCCAGATGAAGGCAAAAAAAACATGAAGTAGAAGCCAATTGTCCCTCAAATTAGGAAAAAACATTCCTTTCCCGATTCCAATCTTGCAATTAGAAAAAAACAAAAACTGTATGACAAATCTTCTCCACAAATCTGATAACTATAATTTGTATACATGGCCTTCTGAACTTAGTTAGTGAGTTTCTCAGTGTGGACAGCGTTACTATGGCAGAGAGCTCTACAGTTTCATTGCTTTGTATAGGTAAGGGTACAATTACACACAATGGAATTTGGGTAAAGTGGAATTCAACGAGAGATTCCACATCAGTTTACAATCTTAAAATTTACATGCGTCAACTTCCATTAATTTGAAATGGCAATCTACGCTGTAGTTAAGACAGTGGATTTTCTACACCACATATTTCAAAATCCTGTTGTGCAGAAAATAAAAGATTTGATCATGTACCATTCTTTGGAGCAGATCCTCCTTGGATTCTGCTTCAAAACAGGCATGACTCACATTTAGTCCTTTTGAATGTGTTGACTAAATCCACCGTCCAATCAGGGCAAAAATTGCCTCTGGAAAGTAAAAATACTCAGCAGAAAATCCAAGGTATTGCCTCAAATTTCTGAAAAGTATTCCAGATTGAATTTTTACTAAAGGAAAATAGTGTAGAAATACTTCTTTGAGATGATGCCCCCTTGTTTATGGTTCACAGTTCTGGGTAGATCGGTGGAAGAGATTCTTGATATTGACCATTGAAATAATATTCATATTTATCTTAATTCTTTCTCATGAACTAATTAATTTGATCATATTGGATTATATATAATTCAATTAAAAAAGTTCTCTGATTTAATATTTCTTAAATATGAAAATGATCCACACGACCACTAGCTAGTCTCTCCCATGTTTAGTAGGACCCTGGGCAGGGAGAGAAACAGGAAAAATTGGTACCTAGGAACAGTGAGCATAGCTGTTTTGGTGCCCAGTAGTGCTTGGACCCACCAGTTCAAAATGGTTACCAGGGGCACAAAGCTGCGGCTCTTAACTTGTCAGTTGATATGGTCCATTTCATGCGAAGCCAAAAAGTAGCATGGCCCTGAAAGGGGAATGAGCATGAAGGAGGTGTGACAGGGGTTTGTGAGTTGGATTGGTCCACCAGAATGGTTAAAGTGAGGAGCTCACCTGATCCAGGGTTGTCTCATTTAGGCCGAGCATTCAGGGAGCTTCCATAACCAGTAAGCTGGGAAAAGGGGTTATAGAGGAGAGGGAAGTTATAAGTGGGAGAGGGGTTTAATAGAGGAGAAGGGAAAATATTAGGGAGAGTAGGGGGTTGAATAGATTGGGGGTTATAGTGTAGAGGGGAATATAGAGGGAGAGGACAAGTTATAGAGGGAGGGTTAAGCGGGGGAAGAGGTAAACATTAAGAGTGGGGGCTTATAAAAGGGACAAGGAGTGGGTACTTAATACAGGGAGAAAGGGTTATAAAGGAATAGAGTGAATTTATACAGGAGAGGAGGGGTTGGGTTTTTTTCATGGAGAGAGGGCGATTTATTGGAGAAAGAAGGGGTTCTAGTGGAGGACACAGTGTTCAGTGTGGGGGGTTTGAATGAGAATGGGATGGGTGTTCAGATAGTGGGGAGCCAGGTTAGAGGGGGAGGTGGAGGTGGGGTTATTTAGAGTTAGGGTGGTGGAGAAGTACCCCATCCTCTACAGCAGACACCCAGCATTGCCTGCTGTGGGAGATGTCACCAAGCTTTAATGGATACTAGAGGGCTGGTGTGGGGGAGTGTTTATTTAAATAAAGTGTTTTTTTTCTGTTTCTGTGTTTATTTTTTTCCACTGTTAGTAATGAAGGTTTTCTAATAGACACCTCTCCATTACTAATAAAGGCTGACACTAACTTCCTCCCACTATTACCCCAGTAGCCAATGAATCAGAGTTACTGGGAAGAGTCGGGATACCATCACCAATTGGACCACACCATATGCTGATGAGTACCAATTCTGGGAGGGCTGTGGCGCTGTGATATTTTTAGGAGTCGGAAGGTGCGATTTACATGGGACCTCGCCATTCTGATAAGGCTACAGCTGTTGGTTTTGCTTTGTCTGGTTATGAAAAAGGGGGGAGCCTCACATTGTTTTTTTAATAAGCTTTTTTTAAGCTTCTTTCTAGATTGATCAGTAAACAATTGATAAAAAAAAAAAAAAGATGACGTGGGGTCCCCCCATTTTCTATAACCAACCAAGTTAAAACCATCACATTAGAGAGTCTGTTTATGATGATAATCCAGCTCTTTGCAATAGCCCAGGTGCCTTGGGTACTGGGGACAGAAAGACTTCTCTCAATTACTATTAGTGTTGAGCGATTACGTTGGCTATCGACATCGGGCGATAGTCGATAGTTGGCCACCATCGATAAGGTTTTTCGATAGTCAATCATCTCCGATGACCATTAAAGTCTAATGGGAGAGCAACAAACCTTCATTTTATTACACCCAAAAGGGCTGGCAGGAAGCTGGAATAAACACAGCCAAAACAGTTCAAATGGATTCTGTACATCTTAGGCCAACAACACTTAGGTATAAAAGACCACAGAAAAAAAGTCACACCACCATTCCACTTTCCTGTCTTGTAAACACGCATGGACCCTTTAAACCTGCCCATCACCCACAAATTAAAAAGTGCCAGAAGAAGGCCAGAGTATAATTTGTTGAACCATCATTTTACTGAACTGGAACATTGACTATCCCAGTCTGGAACGCAGATGACCCTACATACCTGCCATGACCCACAGATTAAAAAGTGCGGAAGTGAAAGTAGTCTTTGTTGAACCACATTTTAGTTTGAAACTGGGACATTGACCAAACCCTGTCCTGGACCGCAGCATGGACCCTTAAACTGTCTGACCCAAGATTAAAATTGCCGGAAAAAGGAAGGTCTTTCAAACCACCATTTTTAGTTGAACTGGGACATTGGACTAGAAAACTGTCCTGGACCGCAGTCTGACCATTAAAAACCTGTCTGACCCCCAGATTAAAAAGTGCCGGAAAAAGGGGTCTCTCAACCACATTTTAGTTGAAATGGACATTGACATCCCTTGTCCTGTGGACCGCAGCATGACCCTTCAAATGTTCTGACCCACAGACTTAAACAAGTGCCGGTAAAGGAGTCTTACCACCATTTTAGTTTCATAGACATTGACTAGACTTTCCTCGGACCGCAGTATGACCTTTAAAACCTGTCTGTACCCCCAGATTTAAAAAGTGCTGGAAAAAGGATAGTCTTACAAAACCACCATTGTAGTTGAACTTGGACATTGACAAACCCTTGTCCTGGACCGCAGCATGACCTTACAACTGTCTGACCCACAAGATTTAAAAGTGGCGGCAAAGAGGAGTCTTTCAAACACCATTTTAGTTGAAAACTGGACATTGACTATACCTCCGGGAACGCAGTATGACATTAAACTGTCTGACCCCCAGATTAAAAAGTGTCGTAAAAAGGAGTCTTACAACCACCATTTTAGTTGAAATGGACAGTGACTATACCTGTCCTGGACCGCAGTATGACCATTTAACCTGTCTGACCCCCAGATTAAAAAGTGCTGGAAAAAAGGAGTCTTTCAACCACCTTTTTAGTTTCACTGGACATTACTATACCTTTTCCTGTGCCACAGCATGACCCAGGGCCGGAGTTACAGTGGGTGCGGTGAGGACCAGGCTGGCGTCCGTCTTTCTATTAACAGGCAGGTTAAAATGCCCTGATGACGCAGAAAACGAAAACTGTCGTGCTGAAGAGAGTGCGGAAGCGGAAGTGGGAGAACTCCAGCCTTCCGCAGTACACACCCAAGACCTGGGTAGCGCTTGCCCCTCCGGAGGAGTGCGGACCAATTGAGCTTCACTTTGGAAATACTGGTGGTTAACGCTCCTGTTACACCCAGGTGCCCTTTTTCTTGGCATTCTTTTTCTCATTTTATCAACGTGCTGGAGGAATGGTCTCTGTACTTTGTTCTCTGTCCGTGCTCCATACTCCATGTCCTCTGAATAACCTACATCTGGGTCAAGTTTTCCTGTACCTCCCTTGTACAATTCAGAGGAATTTTTTTAACAGCTATTTTGTACATGCAAGTTTTTTAGTAGTTTAATTCTAGAAAAACACATTTTTAAAAATAGGATGGAATCCCACCATGTCTTTGTTTCTCTTTTTTTTTTATTATATTAAATGGGTTGTCTCAAAACAGGGATTGATGCTATGTTAAAGATCTTGCAAAAAAAAAGTCATTTTGCAATATGTGTCCATTAACGTGTCCTACCTATTCCTGTTTCTGACAGCACCCATCACCCTTTGAGCCACTCTTGAAAATTTGTGAAGAACAAATGTCTGTTAGAAACAACATTTTTTATAATAGGACCTGTAGTATAGCTGCATGTCACAGCAAAATGCGTCCAAAAATTAAAACATGACCCATGAGCCACTTTGGAGAATTGTGGAAACAAATGTCTGTTAGAAACAAAAAATTTTTTTATAATAGGACCTGTAGTATAGCTGCATGTCACAGCAAAATGACCAAAAGTGAAAAAAAAACACGTATCTGAAATGTATTCGGATAATAAAATGTATTTTTTGCACCTTTCAATTCACCTGTGGTGACTATAAAATTTGCTTTTTTTCAGTTTACGTGCAAGCTGCATCAATGAACAAAGCTTTTTGGGTGCGCCAAAGTCAAAAAACACATATCTGAAATGTATTTCGAATAATAAAATGTATTTTTGCACCTTTCAATTCACCTGTGGTGACTATAAAATTGCTGTTTTAAGATTTACGTGCAAGCTGCGTCAATGATCAAAGCTGTAGTGCGCCAAAGTAAAAAAACACGTATCTGTTATGTGTTCGTATAATACACGGTATTTTTGGCTCCTTTCAATTCTACTGTGGTGACTATAAAATTGAGTTTTTCAGATTTACTTTGGCAAGCTGCGTCAATGAACATAGCTGTAGTGTGCCAAAGGCAAAAAACCCACGTATCTGAAATGTATTCGGATAATAAAAGGTATTTTTTGGCACCTATCAATTCACCAGTGGTAAACTACCACATTTTGCTGGATTCAAATTTAACTGCAAGGTGGCTCTATCAACAAATCTGGACTGGCCAAAAGTGCAAAAAACACGTATCTGTAATGTATTCGGATAATACAAGGTTTTTTTGGCACCTCAATTCACCTGTGGTGACTACAAAAATGCTGTATTAAAATTTTAAACTGCAAGTAGATCTATCAACAAAGCTGGCCTGCGCCAAAGTAAAAAGGGGACACGTATCTGAAAATGTATTCGGAAAATTTAAAAGGTATTTTTTGGCACCTATAAATTCCCCTTTGTGGTGACTAAAAAATTTGCATATTCACTTTAAGTGCAAGGTGCCTCAATGAACAATCTTGTAGTACGCCAAAGTCAAAAAACCACGTATCTGTAATGTATGCGGATAATAAAAGGTATTTTTGGCACCTTCCATTCACCAGTGGTAAATACACAATTGTGGATGCAAATTTAACTGCAAAGTAGAACTTATCAACAAAGCTGTCCTGCGCCAATGTGAAAAAACACTATTCTAAAATGTATTCGGATAATAAATGGTATTTTTTGGCACCTATCACTTCACCTTTGGGGACTCAAAAATAGCAGTATTCACATTTAAGTGCAAGGTGCCTCAATGACAAAGGGTGTTAGTGCGCCAAAGTCAAAAAACGGTATCTGAAATTTATTTCGGATATTACAAGGTATTTTTGGCACCTATCAAACCTGTGCTGACTTGCTGGATTCTAATTTAAGTACAAGGTGGATATATCAACAAAGGTGAAATGGGCAAAAAATTTAAAATGAACACCTATCTGAAATGTTACTGATAATAAAAGTGGAGTTTGCACCTAACAAAGAGACCTGCAGTTTTCTAAAAAGATGTGTATCCTATAAGTCAGGCTGCCCAATATCCAGGACATATTTCAATGGAAACTGTTAATAATAAGCTATTGCAATGTCTACACTAAGTCTTGGTGAACTTTATCCAGTATTCTTTATAAAAGCTTGTCTGTGTTCGCCCACGGGGGCCCCCCCTCCCCCTCACCCCCCCCCCCCCCCCCGTGACTTTTACAGCGGGGAGATGCTCCTTTTAAAATTCCCCTACCTAACTAATATAAAATCTTCCAATCTCTAATTAACTAAATTGTAAGGATCACAGCTAAAAGAGGTTTCTCTGTGAAGAAATATAATAATTTCGCTGAGCGTTTGGACCAGAAGCAGAGCGCAACGTCCTTTGCTCTGAGAACCTGAGAGACACTGAGGCTGAACAGGAAACGCTGTTTATGTAAAACGAGGTCATGTGATTTTTCCAGCCAATCGCAACCATACACATCCCAGTCATGAACGTCGCACACATCTTTACCCTGCTCTATTCTGTTATCTGATTTGCTGGCCCCCCAAAATACAGGAAGCGCCGGAAAAAAGGCGCGATCTTAATAGATGATGCAACAGATTTTTAACCAAATTATCGCATGATCTAAAAAATATCCGATCACCATAAAAACTGTGCCGATTTCAACTTTGTCGATAATAATCGCTCAACACTAGTGAGGAGTTCTCTGGGTTTTCCTGGCATTGGTATTGCCTTATTTGGGATACTTTCTTCATTTTTTATTCACGTACTTTTATTTCTTTATCATTTTTTTTTTTTTGCTTTAGTATTGCTCTTTTCCTGTGGTGTATCACTATGACTGCACTAATTGTTGCACTGTATGATGTTGTGTCTGCACTATTTGTGGCACTTTGTGCCATTGCGATTGCACTACTTTTCAATTTTTACATTTTTTGTGATATAATATTTTGCTGGGATTAAGTCCTGTTTGATTATTTTCAACAGACTTTGATATATTTCAGCTGTATGCTTTTTAATTGTTCTTATTTTTACTTTTCTGGTGTTTTTGTCACTAATTAAGACTTTTTCATGTCTTCATTAATTATGGTTTTATATTTTTACTTCATTTATGATAAATATATAATGAAGGAGTATATTTTGTCATGTTCTATTGTTCATTTGTAGTATTCACCTAGTTTTAAGGCATTCTTCAGAACAGATGTTTTTTTATAAAGTCCAAAATAGGGTAAAAACCATAGACTTCAAAGAGGGTAAACTTTCTTTTCTCATTACTAGTGTTTAACGAATTGTTCTAAAAAAGTTAAGTTCTAGTAGAACTTATCGAATTTTTAGAACTCAAACCGAACATTTTATTGTTCATTCGAGCAAAGTTCTTGTTCTAGTTCGACACTCCATTTTCAGTTTCCTTTTCAGCAGCTTTCTACACTTTCGACAGCAATCCAATCACCTTTCTGCACTTTTGGCGGCCATCCAATCAGTGCAGAGGAGAGAGAAGTGTCAAAAACATCATTGTTGAGGTGTAGGGCTCTCTTCGACTGCTAAAAGCATATGACCATGTTATATATATTTCACTGTATTGCCTTGTGAAAGTAATTTTCAGCTCACTCTCTGTACTGTACAGACTGCTCTTAGTTAGTTAAATAGCATTTTCCTCTCCATAGATATCAATAGTTAGGTAGTTTTTTATTGCTGGCTGCATCTTTCCCACACCCAGAGGCTGTTATTTGGTGACATTTTCAGGCTCACATAATGCCTAACTATCATATACATGGATATATATTATACAGAGTGCTTGGATTTGCTAAATCATACTCAGTGCCCAAAAGTTCAGTTTTTGCAGTTTTGGGGGTTCAGTAATCTCCTAAATGTCAAAGGGAATTTTGGGCCCCCTCAGGATGCAGGGCCCCATAGCAGCTGCTACCGCTGCACCTACTACAGCTATGCCCCTGCTTGCAAGCTGCTCCTTGCAAGCTGCTTGCAAGCCATTGTTAGGAATTAAGGGCGACATGTATGAAGCTCGCCACGTCGGAGCGCACCTTTCCGCCGGTTTTCCGGCGAAATCAGCGCATGATTTATGTCGGCACTGGGGCACGCTCATACATTCTATGTAAAGTCCGCCGCGCCTCGCCAGTGTTTGAGGTGCAGTGCGGGACTTAGGCGCAGTGCGGCGCTGCGCCTATGATTCGCGCCCGAGTAGTAGCACTCATACATGCGGGCAAAAGTCCGCCGTGCCTCGCAGTGTGGGGGGCACGTGCGGGGACATGGGCGCAGTGCGGGGACATGGGCGCCTCACATGTATTCCGATGCGAGACAGGCTGGAGAACAGCGAGAAATCATTAAACATGTCCGTGCGGAGTATGAATTAAAAAATCGCCTTTATAAAGGGGGGAAAAACATTTCTCAGAAAAAGAGCTCAAACCTCAAAAATAAAAAATACATTAAAAAAATCATTTTCCCAAAAAATCTAAAACGGCGCTACATCAAGAATTAGGATATTGGAATTGCGGGAAATACAATAATTCAAATTCTGAAACCTATTTCATTAGTCGGCAAGAAAACCAGCCAATCGAATAGGAGCGACAGTGAACCCAAATTAAACCTATGGAGAACTATTGACCAATCAGGAATCAAAGGGGGGACAGTTCCAAAATACAGTAAAAAATGCAAAAAAAGAGCTGATTGGGGTGAGCTGCGGGGCTTTGCTATCTCGGCCAATCAGAATAGGAGTGACAGGGACCGATTATAGCCTATGGAGAAAATTTTCAACCAATCAAAATCAAAGGCGGGACAGTTCAAAATACATTAAAATGCTGGGAAAAAAGCTGATTTGGTTGAGCTAGCGGTGGTTGGCTATTCCAGCCCAAACAGAGCGGGGAGCTACTTCTCCCATTGTAGTTGGGGAAGGATGGGCACAATGCAATCTCGGCTCTCAGCCGTGCGGCATGGAGTATGAACAAAAAAAACATTTTTATTAAATGTAAAATATTCTCTGAAAAAGAGCTCAAACATTCTATAAACATAAATCAGTTAAATCCCTAACAACGCGTTTGTCGCCGAGACCTGCGCTACATCGGGAATTGCAATAGAGAGAATTGCCGGGAAATACAGTAATTCAAATTCTGTAAGCTATTCTCATTGGTCGGCAGAAGCCAGCCAATCAGAGTAGGAGCGACAAAGACCCATTATAAGCTATGGAGGAGAATTGACCAATCAGAATAGGAGCGACAAAGACCCATTATAAGCTATGGAGGAGAATTGACCAATCAGAATAGGAGCAACAAAGACCCATTATATCCTATGGAGAAGTTTGGACCAATCAAAATCAAAGGCGGGACAGTTCAAAATACAGTAAAAATACAGAAAAGAGCTGATTGGCTGAGCTAGCGGTGGCTTGCCTATCCCAGCCAATCAAAGCGCGAGCTACTTCTCCCATTTGTAGTCTTATGGAGGGGATGGGCGCAATGCAATCTCAGCGCTCAGCGCCGTGCGGCATGGAGTTAAAGAATAAAAAAATCATTTTTTATTAAGTGTTAAAACATTATCAGATAAAGCCTGAAACCTTCTTTAAAAATAAAGCACTTAATCCCTAACAACGCGTTTGTCGCCGAGACCGGCGCTACTAGGGAATTGCAAATAGAGAGAATTGCCGGGAAATACAGTAATTCAAATTGTTTAAGCGCTTCTCATTTGTCGACATAAACCAGCCAATTAGAACAGGAGCGAGAGTGGCCCATGATATCCTATGGAGGAGAATTGACTAATCTGAATTGGAGCGACAGGGACCCATTATATCCTATGGAGAAAAATTGACCAATCATATTCAAAGGCGGGACAGTTCAAAATACAGTAAAAAAGGCAGAAACGAGCTGCTGGGTTGAAGCGGCGGGGGCTCGGCCGCTTAGCCAATCAGAGCGGGAGCTTACTTTCTCATAGAGGGTTTTATGGGGAAAAGAAAAATTCAGAGCGAGCTCTGTGATTGGCTAGTTTAAAAGAGGCGCGGGGTTTTTTGGACCAATGGGAGAGCGAAGGGACGCTTCTATGGGGTTTTCTAATTTCAATTGAAATAAAACTGTACATGACTGAAATCAAATTATAATAAAAATAATAATAATAATAATAATAATAATCTTTATTTATATAGCGCCAACATATTCCGCAGCACTTTACAAATTCAAGGGTAAACATACAGACATTACACATTAAAAGTACTTACAAATGAGACACAAGGTGTGAGGGCCCTGCTCGTGAGAGCTTACAATCTATTAGGGTGTATGGGTGAAACATACGGTAAGAAGTGCCAAGTTTACAATGGTCCAGCCATGTTTCATAAATGAAAAAAATCCATGAAAAATGGATGAACCTGCCACCCAGACAGTACATCTATATACAGATAAGTGCCTGTGAGTGCCCTAGTGTAGGGAGTGACAAATGTGTGTGATAGCAGTTAGGGATCTTGGTGGGCCAGACCGAGAAGATGTATTTTCAGGGCCCTCTTAAAACTGTGAGGGTTGTGAATGTGCCTGATCGCCCGCGGTAGCATATTCCAGAGAATTGGTGCTGCACGTGTGAAATCTTGTAGGTGGGCATGAGAGGTTCGGATGATTGATGAGTGTAACCTGATATCAGCAGCAGAGCGGAGAGAGCGGGTCGGGTGGTAGACAGAGACGAGGGAGGTGATGTAGGGGGGTGCAGCGTTGTGGAGGGCTTTATGGGTGAGAGTGCTGAGTTTATACTGTATCCTGTACTGGATGGGCAACCAGTGCAGTGACTGACACAGGGTAGAGGCGTCAGTATAGCGGCTGGAGAGAAAGATGAGCCTGGCTGCTGCATTCAGGACAGATTGGAGAGGGGAGAGTTTGCACAGAGGGAGACCAATAAGCAAGGAGTTGCAGTAGTCAAGACTACATATATACATATACATATATAAGACTACAGAAGTTGTCCCGATGTGTATATAAAATGAATAATAATATGGGGGTAAAGAAAAAAAAAATATTACATCAATAAAATCATGTTTATTGCTTTCTTTTTGTTGCACCCATACTATTAATCCTTGGATAACGAAAATAAAGAAATAAACCTGATTTTATAGAATTAATATTTTTTTTTCGTTACCCCCATATTATTATTCATTTTAAATACACATCGTGACAACTTCTCTAGTCTTATAATTTGATTTCGGCCATGTACAGTTTTATTTCAGATTGCATTAGAAAACTCATAGGAGCGTCGCTCGCTCTCCCATTGGTCCAAATAACCGCGTCTCTTTAAACTTAGCCAATCACAGAGCTCGCTCGGAATTTCTTTTCCCCATAGAACTCTATGAGAAAGTAGCTCGCTCTCTGATTGGCTAAGCTGGACGAGCCCCCGCCCTTCAACCTAATCAGCTCGTTTCTGCCTTTTTACTGTATTTTGAACTGCCCCGCCTTTGAATATGATAGGTAAATTTTTCTCCATAGGTTATAATGGGTCCCTGTCGCTCCTATTCTGATTGGTCAATTCTCCTCCATGGGATATAATGGGCCACTGTCGCTCCTATTGTGATTGACTGGTTTATGCCGACCAATCAGAAGAGCTTAAACAATTTAAATTACTGTATTTCCCGGCAATTCTCTCTATTGCAATTCCCTATGATTTTTTAATTCATACTCCATGCCGCACGGCGCTGAGAGCCAAGATTGCATTGCGCCCATCTCTCCTTAGACTACAATGGGAGAAATAGCTCGCGCTCTGATTGGCTGGGATAGGCAAGCCACCGCTAGCTCAACCAATCAGCTCTTTTCTGTATTTTTACTGTATTTTGAACTGTCCCGCCTTTGATTTTGATTGGTCCAAACTTCTCCATAGGATATCATGGGTCTTTGGCGCTCCTAGTCTGATTGGCTGGCTTCTGCCGACCAATGAGAATAGCTTACAGAATTTGAATTACTGTATTTCCCAGCAATTCTCTCTATTGCAATTCCCGATGTAGCGCCGGTCTCGGCGACAAACGCATTGTACGGGATTTAATTGATTTATGTTTATAAGAATGTTTGAGCTCTTTTTCAGAGAATATTTTACAACTAATAAAAAATTTTTTTGATTCATACTCCATGCCGCATGGCGCTGAGAGCCGAGATTGCATTGCGCCCATCTCTCCATAGACTACAATGGGAGAAGTAGCTCGCGCTCTGATTGGCTGGGATAGCCAAGGCCCCGCTAGCTCAGCCAATCAGCTCTTTTCTGTATTTTTACTGTATTTTGAACTGTCCCGCCTTTGATTTTGATTGGTTCAAACTTCTCCATAGGTTTTAATGGTTCACTGTCGCTCCTATTCTGATTGACTGGTTTATGACGACCAATGAGAATAGCTTTCAGAATTTGAATTACTGTATTTCCCGGCAATTTCCAAGATCCGAATTCTTGATATTGCGCCGTTCTAGATTTTTGGAAAGTGATTTATTTTTTACTATTTTTTATTTTTGAGGTTGAGCTCTTTTCTGACAATGTTTTCCGCCTTTATAAAGGCGATTTTTTCGGAATCATACTCCTGCTGCACGGAGCGGAGCGCCGAGATTTCTGTCGCAATCTTCTATCTGCTTCCTCGCATGTTCCGTTCTTGCTTCACTTCGCCTCTGCCGGAGCATTTAGACCAAAATAAACTAGGTCTGCCTGTCGGAGCTGCCGAGCGCTGCATTGCACCATGCTTTGGCGAGCCGCCATCGTACATGCCTCGGGGTTTTCAAGCGCGCCGCGTCCCGCCCTGGAACGCCTACACCGCGCCCACACCGCGCCCATTGCCTGCCCCTTCATGCGGGGCACAGCTGAAAGTGGCGATCGCTGCGCCTAACACCGCATCCCTGTGTCCGACAGGGGGATTCGGTCCGGGAGGCGCAGTATACGCCAGAAAATGGACGAAAAGCCCGTTCATACATGTCGCCTTAAGTATTCTAGCCTCTCAATTTTTTTCTGTCACTCTAAGAGCCAAATTTTCTTCACTAAGTTGTTCCACATATCCAGTTTACTGTTATGGATGGTAATTACAGCTTTTTCTCACCTGTATAGGTATAAAAAGTAACCAGAACATCTTCTTCCATTGTCTTTAATGGGGTACGAGTTCGAGTTCTAGTTTGAATAGAACCTCGAACCAAACACACTAAAGTTCGAGGTTCTAATCACACTAGAACTTTTTACTGCTCACTAATTACTATATGAGTACATTTAAACCTGCAAAGCACACATAGTGGTGCTGAAGTGTTTTACTTTCACATATACAGTAGTAGTTATACTCATTAGTACTTAAGGTACTAGAAGATTGCTAAAGAAGAGCATCATGTAAACGTTTCTGCTACTGCTGACTCAAGTCAATGCATTACAAATTATGGATGTAGCAAAGTTTAGCTTGACTGTGATATCAGAGTTTTCCATGTTATCGGCTTTAAGATCACAGGATAAGCCATTGAAAAGCAGTGAAAAAGTTCCGATAACTTACTGTGCTGTGATATAATAGTGACAAGTAAATCTTTGCTACAATTGTAGTCCATTTATTTAAATGACCAGCATGTAATATGATAATACCTCTACGTTGGAACTATGTTGTTAAATTTGGCAAAATATTCAAAAGACAACTCCTTTAAGAATCTGCATCTACTGTAAAAAACTATGCACAATAGTATAAATTTGGTTGAGAGGGTAGAAAAGGATAGAGGTCCAGAAAAGTAAGCTAATGTAGAACTATTTAGGCAGCCAGGATGTAAAATCCTGCACTTACCAAAGAATATGACTGCAAAGGTTCATTCTCCAAATGTACAAAACAAAGTCTTGTCCATTATTTATTATATGGAAAATTCATCTGTTATAATTTAAAATTATAGCACATTGTTATCAATAAGGAATGAGTTACCCAAAAACTCTTCATTCAAATGTTTGATTCAGTTGAGTTGTTTCTTACTTGAACTCACGGACCCTACTGGTCTTGGTTACCATGTCAAAGATAAGGTCCAGTAAAACTTTATCCTGGTGACAGCAAAGTTATGGGTTAAATTTAGATGTTATACCATTTCAAGGAATACATTTCAGAATGATATTTCAAGTAGCATAATAGAAATTGAGATGCTAGATAGTATCACATACAGTAAGTGTCTTGAGAGCACAGGTTTAAATTCAGAGTGAATAAACTCACTGTGCCCATTGCAGTGTACTCTGTATCTATGATCACTTACTTAAAGCATTTGGTATAGTCCTGGTAATTACAGTACTTTATATATTCAAGTCATTAGAAGGAATGTATCTGTCCAAATTGTATCTCTTCCCAGAACAAACTACTTAGGAACATGCAAGGTTCTGAAATTCTTCCCATATTGGCACATTTATCCTGCCACCGACATGATTAATTTAATACTTTCCGATCCCTGAAGGCCTTAATTACCAAGAATAAAAAGATTAGAAAATGCTGAGTCTGCAAAATACAAATACTTTCACACTTACAAATACAGACTTCAGAAGTATAAACTGGAACAGTTAGGTATTATTTCAACTGTGTTTTTAAACTAATTTAATAATAAATATATATATGGTAACTTGGAATTTTCAGAATAGTTTAACTCTAAGACCAAGTTAGTTTTTGACTTTAGGCCACCTTTGTTTTTAGTGTTAACATCATAATTCCAGCATGTTTTACCTATATATAACTCTATAGTGATGAAAGCTGACTTCTTGGCTGAATTTTGAGGAAGTTTGCACACTATTAAATAAAATAATTTTTCTTTAAGCTAACTGGACTCAAAAATGCAATTTGACAAGTAGTTTGCCAACAATAGATAATTCATGCTACTCATCAAACACTGCAGATATTTAGAGGACAAGAGATGAAGGGACAGTTGAGGCCACCATATAATAAAATAAATGATCTTTATTAAAATATAATTATAAAATACACACACATAAGGTCACAAAGACGGATCGAAAAACAAGTCACAATATAATATTTAAAAATGGTTGAATGTCTAGTACATAGCTATTCATATCCTGTCTGGTAGTAACAAAGTAGTCACCTAAATACTAATTCTACATCATCTGTTCAAAATAAAAATAACAGTAAGCAGGATATGCAAGTAAGAAAACACTAGTAAGCTTATCCCTTTCAACACATTGGTCACATAATATGTGGCACCCAATCACCAATCAAACGTTTTACATTCTATCACCCTCAGGGACTTGAAACTAATGCTTCCCCTCAGGCTCATGATACAACCGATCATTATTATTGATTCCAGTCTTTAGTAGTATCTGATTAGTCTCATTACCAAGGTGCCACACAAGAAACATGTCATGATGGGTAATATCTCAAAACCTTCACAACAGTATGCAAAACATACTGAAAACATTGAGTATAGAAACATTTCTAAACTACTGAAGGTTCCAGTGAGCACTGTTGGGGCCATAATCTGGAAGAGGAAAGAACATAATTTCACCATAACCCAGTCATGATCAAGTCCTCCCCGCAAGATTTCAGACAGAGGAGTAAAAAAAAGTTGTCCAAGAGCCAAGAACACCTGTGAAGAGAGCTACAAAAGACCTGGAATCAGCAGGTACAATTTTTTCAAAGGAAAAAGTAAGTAATGCACTCAATCTGTATGGCCTGTATGCATGCTCACCACACAAGACTCCATTGCTGAACAAAAATCATGTTCAAGTGCATTTAACATTTGCTCAACAACATTTAGACAAGCCTGTGAAATACTAGGAGAATATAGTCTGGTCCAATGAGACCAAAATTTAACTCTTTGGATGCCATAAGACACAACATGTTTGTAGGTCAAAAGACACTGCAAATAACCCCAAAAACACCATATCAACAGTGAAGTTTGGAGGTCAGAACATCATGGTGTGGGGATCTTTTTTCAGCACACGGCACTGGCAAACTTCATAGAACTGAAAGAAGGATGAATGGATAAATATAGCATGAAATTCTTGATAAAAATCAGCTGCCATCTATCAGGATGACGAAGATGAAATGAGGGTGAACATTTCAGCAAGACAATGATCCCAAACACACAGCCAAGAAAACACTCAATAGGTTTCAGAGAAAGAAAATAAAGCTGCTACAGTGGCCCAGCCAATCACCTGACCTTAATCCAATAGAAAATCTATGGAAGGAACTAAATCTCATAATTCATAGAAGCCCACGGAAGTTTCATGAGTTGAAGAGTGTTTGTGTGGAAGAATGGGCCAAAATCCTACCTGAGCAATGCATGCATCTAGCTTCTCTAAACTGGAGGCATCTTGAAACTGTCATCACCAACAAAGGCTTTTTACAAAGTATTAAATACACTTTAGTAAGCGTGTTAATTCTTTTCCATGTGCCATTTCTCATTATAACACATAACTTATTTGTGGACATCTATGGTTTGTTTTCTTTGCCTGTGTAGATTGAATGGGTTGTAACTGACTTGTGGTGAAAATATCATGTCAATAAAAATATATTATAAAAGGTCAGTTTTTCTTGCTTTAGGGTTAGTGTAGTGGTAAGAGTGCAATAGGGGGAGGTTCCAGACAGGGTCACAGGTTCCCTGTATATTCTCTTTAGGGTCAGTGTAGGTCTGTGAGGGTGAGTTAGTGTCTTTATACCTCCTTCATTTTCCCTATAAGGTTTCTGTCTATCAGTTTTTGGTCATATTTGTGGATTTTAATGGATCATTATTAAAAGTTATGTTTTAATAGTATACACCCTATTCTTGTTGGTCCACATAGATATGAACACAAATGTATTATACAAAAAAGTATGAAAAAGGATTACCGTATGTACTCGAGTATAAGCCGACCCAAATGTAAGCCGAGGCACCTACTTTTGAAACAAAATACTGGGAAAACGTATTGGCTCAAGTATAAGCTGTCACGGACGCCCCTGAGACCACTGTCCTGGGTCGCAGGTGCGTCCGTGCTCCTGCTCCCAGCGGAGCCCCGTCCCGCACGTCGGGTTCGGGGTCCGCTCACCTCCCCGTCCCCTCCGGCATCCACTTACCCGGCCATGCTCTCACTCAGCCTGTCTCGGTCCCCCGGCGCGTGGCTCCGCCCCTAGGGCACGTGCGTGCCGGCAGTTTGAAATTTAAAGGGGCAGTGCGCCGGTAATTGGTCATTGCCGGGCACTGCTCCTATTTAAGTCCGGCCTCTTCCTGGCGGCCTTCGCCGGATCCTTTGTGTGTATCCAGTTGGAGAAAGCCTTCCTATATTGTCTAGTCTGCCTATCCATGTACCGAACTTCCCGCCTACGTTTACCAACCACAAACCTTGCCGCCTGTCCTGACCTCCTGCCTGTCCCCGACTACGATCCTGCCTGCCGATTCAGTACCTCGCTTACGCTTGGCCGCCACCGCAGGCAAGCCCCGCCAGTGGAAATGACCTGGTAGACTCCCGCCGCAGCAAGACCATCCCGCTTTGCGGCGGGCTCTGGTGAATACCGGGACCTACTTAGATTCCACTCCCTGGTGTGGGCTTATGACATCGCCTGCGGTGGTCCAGTGGATCCACCTCCAGACCGTTACAGTAGGATCTGGCCATGGATCCCACAAAGGTGCCGTTACCCAGCCTGGCGGATCTGACGACCGTTGTTGCTCGCCAGTCACAGCAACTCAGTCAACAGGCACAGCAACTTACCCAGCTATCCACCATGTTGCAGCAACTCCTCACCGTCCAGCAGCAGCAACCCTCGCCATCTCCAGTGGTTGTCCCTGCCTCTACGGTTCCTGTGGCTCTGAGGGGTCCCAAGCTTCGCCTGTCGCTCCCGTCTAAGTTCGACGGAGACCCGAAACTCTGCAGGGGGTTCATCACCCAATGTTCTATGCACATGGAGCTGATGACCGATCAGTTCCTGTCCGAACGTGCGAAAGTGGCTTTCATGGTCAGCCTCCTCTCCGGGAAGGCCCTGGCATGGGCTACACCTCTATGGGACAGGAACGATCCAGTGACGGCGGATCTACTTCCTCAGTGAGCTCCGCAATGTCTTCGAGGAACCAGATCATGCATCCTCCGCTGAGACAGCTCTCCTAAACGTACGCCAGGGGGATCTGTCTGTAGGAGAGTACACGGTGCAATTCCGCACTCTGGCCTCTGAACTGTCATGGAACGAGGCTGCTCTGTGTGCTACCTTCAAGAAAGGGCTCTCAAGCCGAGTTAAGGACGTCTTGGCCGCTAGAGACCTCCCGTCTTCCCTCAGTGACCTGATCCAGTTAGCGACCCACATCGATGTACGCTTCCTTGAACGGGAGGAGGAGCTTCGGCAAGAACGTCAGTCAGCCCAACCTTGCCGGTTTCCCGTTGG